>JBBBDQ010000499.1:7107500-7330000 GCA_037127315.1 Ascarosepion bandense
CTCAGTATAATTGCAGTATAAACCACAGGTGGGCTCTGTGGGTGTTGAACAAACACAAATGGGACTGAACATGTGTTTGCTACAGGAATTGGCTAGCTACCCCAGCAAATAGGTGTGCTAGGAAAGTCAAAGTAACAGGCCATTATATATGTTTTGATATTAAAAAAAAAATGAAATAAAATAAATAAAAATAGGCACATTAAAGTAAATCTGGGAAGTGATGATTTATTTGTTAACTAATATTTATTATTGCTAATAAATATTGGTTGAACAAATAAATCATCACTTCCCAGATTTAAGCTATGTTTAACATATGGCTTCAGCTGGATAGTTTCAAAATAATATGAAGCTCAAATCCCAGGGGGCCATCCCCTTAGGCAGTACATCATCTTGGCAGTGGGCTGGGGTCATTACCTGGTGTCTGCGGCATCTCCAAAAAGAGAAAGTGCCGAAAAGGTTTGAGCAATTTCTCCACAGTATTACCATTAAAACCACTTTAAACTTATTTTGTATCACATTCAATAGTGATGTGGACACACTGAAAAATCCATAAGCTAAAAATGGAAAAAAAGACCTTAATTTTATTTCTTTTCACTTTTTCTGTGATAATCTTTCTGAAACTTTAAAAGATTCTTGTAGATAATAAATTTTAGACCAATAAGACAGTATTAGTAATATTCCAATGTTCATTAACATTAGAAAAAAAAAACATTAAAAAAAATCATTTAGCATTGTGTGACTTTGGACTTTTTGTTTTCTAACATGTCATCCATAAATGTGAAAAATAAAAAAATTGTACAACAGTGTTCAATTAATAATTATACAGACTCAAACATTATTACTAATAAAATACAGTTTTGCACAAGAATTCACACACACAAAATTATATATATATATCAGTCAAGGCAGAACTAAAAAACCAAAAAAAAAAAAAAAATGAAAAAGAGGAGGGAGACATGAAATTAAAATGTTAGAATTATGACTGTTACCTTCAGGCAAAAAATAAGTCTCCATGCTTGCTGTCAATCTGCTATCACTATGTTAATAGACTAGCAAAAATCCCCAACAGAAAATAACACCAACACAGAATTCTGCAGCCCCAAATTAATGAAAGTTTAATATCAACCATCCACTCAACCATTCATGCTTATGAGAGTTTAGCACTTGGAACAAAGGTCAAACACCACCAGCACAAGACAGACAACATTAACAAAAATATACATCAACAAGACACTTTAAGTTTGAGCAAAAGCAGTAAAAACAATAAAACAATACTTATGGAAAACACACTTCATGCTGAGAGGAAAGTCACCTTACTTGCCATAATGACTGATGAAGGAAGGAGACTACAGGAAATGGGAACCCTTGTATACAGCACAACTAACTCATTCACTCCTTGGTACACATGTATGTATACAACTATGTTTGTCTAGTACATATGTAGCAAGCACAAGCCCTGGAAAAATAAACAAACATGGCTAGCTATAGAAATGTGGAAGAGAAGAAAGAGAGCAAGCAAGAAGACAATGACATTTTTTCATACAATTTATGAAACATTTAATAATATTTTTAATATGAAAATCTGAAAGAAAAAAATTAATGCAAGTTGAGTCAAATATTTCTGTCAGCCTCTATTCCACTGAAGTATTGAACCCTTTTCAGAGTTTTAATTTTTTAGATACAAAAAGCTAATTGTTAGTTGCAATTATTATTATTTGTGGATTTTTTTTTCTTTTTTGAGTTTCTTTCGATTTTGTAGACTTTGCATTCAGTATTATGCAGAAAATTATAATCTACACAATGCCAAATGGAAAGCTTACAAAAATCCACATACAAAGTAATTAGAACATTAAAATAATAAGTATCATTCAAGAGAATACAGAGTTTGAAAATATGCAAATGTCCTCTGTAATAGTAAATACTGCAAAAGAAATGCCATCTTAAATAATCTAAACTTATTCATAAATGGAACTTTGTCTGTGTGTGTGTGTGTGTCTGTGTATGTCCGTTACCTATAGACTCCAAAACGGCTGAACCGATTTTCTTGAAAATTTACACAGTTGTACTATAAGCGTCTGCGAGTGTTCTTAGCTAAGTTTTGTGTTGAGATACCCCTGATAAATATCGAAAATCAATAATTGAAAAAATTGGGTTATAGAAGGAGTGGTCCAATTTTAATCAAATTTGATTTTCTCATAGACAAAGACATAAGAATCAATATTCAGAAGTTTCAAGGTTGCAGTTCTTACAATCGATTATATATATATATATATATATATATATATATATATATATAAAAGACAAGATGTTTGTGTGTGTGTGTGTCTGTTTATCTGTCTGTATGTCCTTTATACAAATTCACAATTTTTATCCGATTCTCACCAAACTTTGCACAAATATCCTTTAGGCTGAGTCTGAGCTCCAGGACCATGGATTAGTTTTAAAGCTTTCATTACACCCGAGCAACGCTGAGCTATACTGCTAGTAAATAATGAATGCAAAACTTACTGAAAGATTACAGATAATTTCTGAATTTTTTTAAAAATTATACAAGAAGGTGCTGAAAAGTTATTGGCTTAATCCACTTCCCAAAATCTGACCAAACAACCAAAAATGAGACTATTTGAAAAAGTTTCTTTGTTGAGCTAGAGGCTTTTCAGTAGCACACCATAATTGCAATAATTTTCTATAATTCTTGGTCCTTACGTTTACAGCAGCTGGTATTCCCAAATGGTCACCCATTTAAGTACTGACCAGGCTCAATGTTGCTTAACTTTGGTGATTGGACAGGAACCTGTGTATTCAACACGATATTTGCAAGTAATTGAATTTAATAAACTAAGAGAATTTAAATTTGGCTCTTTAATTTATTATTTTGAGTTGTTATCCATCACACTACCCATACATGCAAGATTACAGCACCTAGAATTCCCAAGTGGTCATCTATCTAGGTACTGACCAGATTCAACACCACTTAACTTCAGTGATCAGATGAGAACTGGGTTTGCAACATGGCATAGCTGTAATCTAATAGCTCAAAGTTAAAACAAAAAACATTTTTTAAAATCATAAATTATGTTATCTATTAAAACATGGCTTTGTGGATGAAACTGTTGGTTAAACAAATTTATTTGATGTTTGTAAGTTCTTGGTTTAGCAGTGCAAAAAATCATACAAGAGACAAATGACAACAAAAGGACAAATTAACTCAATAGAATTAATTGGTTCAACATGTTTTCTGTATAAGATTGGCAGTAAGCTCTCATTTTACAATTTAAATGGCTAGATATAACCATAAGTTCTATATTAACAGTTTTTTTTTCTCTTATTTCTCACTTGTGGAACTCTGCTGGCTTCTTGCTTTCCAGTCAAGTTTGATCTTCAAAAATTGAAATGCAAAGTCAATCATTATCTTCTGTCCTCTTAATTTCTGTTCTTTTATTGTTCCTACTTCTTAATGCTTTTCTTATATATTTTTTCACACTCAGTAACCCCCTGTATGTTAGTGTGTGTTGCCTTGCTTGGAGTAAAATGATTTAAAAAAAAAAAAAAAAAAATGATAACCAAGAGGACAAGACTAGTCTGATTAGTTACAATAATTTTTATAAGATATCAAGAAAAATTTGTAAAAAACATAATAGATCATCTTATCTAATGTTCCATTATATATTAGAAAATGGCATTCCTTATAAATCAAATGAACAAAAGGTTTTAAAAACACAAATATTGGTTATTTCAATGAGAAAACATGGAAAGCAAAAATTCTGATGAATAAAGACAATTATAAATCACCTTCAAAATGTTTGAATAGTTTTGCTTTAATAAAATTAGTAATGTTCCAATAACACTTAAACTGTGAAATATTTAATTGTTAATGAAATATAAATAGGGTCCTGTCTGTGTGAATTTTGGGATGAAGGGTTATTTACACAAGTTATAAGTGGACTATTGTCCTCATCTTTGTTGTTGTTGTTGTCATCGTCGTCACTGGCCTTCATTAGGTGTATATCAATCCAGGTAAACTACAGTGAATTCCAAACTGAACAAGTTATTAATCTATCAAAGTAGACAGTTCTTGTTCCACTGGCCATACCTAGGAATATTTCCTCTAGTTCTTATTTTTAGTACTACTCAATATTGTCTGCACGGTTAGGGTTAGAAATTGACATTTTGATAATTTATTATAATTTTTGATAATAAATTATCAAAATTTCAATTTCAGTTTTTCTCTTTTATCTTCATTTTTTAGGGATACACAAGAATCTATAAAAATAACAAGAGATAGAAAAGAACAAAGAGATTGGAAACTCTTGCACCTGAATATAGTTCTCTATTTGAGATCTCTTCAGAATCTGGTAACTCAGACTTTGAAGACATTTAAACTGATTTTTTTTTTCATGTTTTCAAAAAAACTTGTTTGTTATTGTTTATATTTTACTCCTTTGAAATTTTTCAGGTTAGTTTTAGTTTAATAAATAATTTCAATATGAAAGTTTTGTCAATTACACCAATCATGGATAAGTCATGGTTTGTGATTCTATAGATTGCAAAATCCTATTGTATTCTGTTCAATTTATTATTAGCTGAAGTATCGTGCGTTGTAGTGCAGTGGATATCCACTTGGAACAACAAATTGTAGGGGCATTAATTCGAATTCCAGTTGAATTCCTTGCATTCACTTACACGCAAATACCCCTGGGAAAGGTATTAATCCATTTCTTCCCTCTAGTTATGGGTTAAATAACAGATTTGGTTCTATAGCCTTGGCTGGCAACCAGTCTACCACAGAAGGCAATGGCAGCCTACTGCAGGATAATGTTCTGCCCAGTCAGTCATGTCTTGAAAGAAACATGATTGCCCAAAGTGTGTATCACATATGACATTTAACTGACTAATTGTCACTTATTAATTTTTGACTGAAATTAGTTTCATTCTATTTCTGTAGCTGTTTTAATTTTTATAGTGTCAGTCTAGTCATTAACAATAAGCTATATTGTGAGATTTGAGCATCTTTGATCATTGTAGCTAGATTAATAAGATAGCTGTCTCAAAGAGGCAGACTGAGAAAAAAAATGAGTTAACATTTCATGAGAGACCCATTCTTTATTTCTAATCCATTCTGATAAGAACTTGTAGAAGGATGATCTGAGAGTTGTGACTGAAAGCAACAGAAATAAAATTGAAAGAAATATGAGTAAAAAAAAAAAAATTCAATAATCAAGATTTAATATTGATTTAAAAAGAAAAAAGTGGGGATTAATGAGGGTTAATAGTTTTAGCTGAAATTTTCAATTACTTCCTTTAGTTTTGACCATCTGGCAAGGACAATTGTTATCTCACTATAAACAAAGTCAATTGATAAGATTAACTTAAGGCCAATAAGTGACCAGTATAAAATGAGTCAATTTGATGTTCATCCAAAAAGCAAGGGAATGATAAAGTACTGCTTCTCAGAAAAAAAAAAAGAAGCAATTTCCTTTCAACTATTGAATAATAATAAAAGTCAAGGTTAAAAAATTTTACCCAAAGAAAATGTAAGGTGGTTGCTTTTAATCAAAAGAAAAATGTAAATATGTTAACATACAAAAAAGAAAATTGTTTTTTAACAAATCTTGTTCCATTTATGGACTGTCCCAGTCTTTTGTTGCAATATTTAACCCTTTTCCATCCTTTTTTATCCCTCTTCCATCCATTTATACAAATTTATTATGTTACTTTGCTGTTTTCCTGCTTCTTTTGCCATCAGTATATTCTGTGAGCATTAAATTCTCCAGGCCCACTTTCTTCATTGTGTATCCCAGAAATTTTTGCAGACTCTTTCTGATTCCAAGTTCAATAGCTACTAAAAACCCCTCACTGTGATAAAAAGTACTGTGCTCATGTGCACTACTTATATACACAGAAAAACTCAATGCAATATGCTCAATAACTTTTTAAGAAAAACCTTTTTGCTCAGGTCTCTGGTGGGGTGGTAGCACCTGTTAGGATCATAGCCATGGACAAGTAGTTAAACCATAAAGTGGGTCAAGACACTATGAAAGTATAACAGATTTTTATAGTAAAAACACGAACAATACATAAAAAAAATAAATACCAGCAATATATTTGATTCCAGACAAAAACTTTCTTTAGAAAAATGTTAAAGAAACCTGATCAACAACTGATTTCTTTTTTTTTTTTACAAAGAATACATGCTCTATTCATACAAACCTATCCTAAGAATTTTGTCACCATTAAATAACCCATTGAGGTTAATATGCGCTAAAACAAAATTAACCTAAACTAATCAGGCCTTAAGTAAAAAAAAGTCTTGGTAAAAGATTGTATCAAACAGCAAATCAAGAAAACTAGAAATAAATAAAAATTAAAGAAATATTAAAAATATATAAATACATTAAGAAAAAAGAAAATATTAAAAACAAGTTTAAATACAAGGAGAGAATATCAAGTAAAAACATTAAATGTTTTTAAATAAAAAACTATCAAGCTTTCAAGGAAATTAGGAAAAAAAAAGTTTATATAAAAGACAGAAAAAATTGGATTAGAACAAAACATGTATTGAAGTGGGGGAAAAAATTCTTATCCATGTAAATACAAAAAATACAAGAAATATAAAAAATATTCAGACAAGAAAAAAAAACATTTGTATTGCCAAAAGAAAATCTTTTAGTGTACAAATCCTTTATGATGTCTGCTAAAGATTTCAGATTATTCTGGTGCTAGAATTAAGTTTGTTGTTGACAGAAAAAGAAGTATCATGTCTATGCTTGTTAACACCCATGTTTTAAATTCTTTTAAGTAAAAAAGAAGTATTATACTAAAACTAAATCTTAGACAAACTATAAGATGAATTAATAAAATTAGAATATCTTAATTTATCGGTAAATATTGCAGTTGTTCTGTCTACACAAAAAGACAAGATTTTTCCCCTTTTTAGCAACTCAAATACACTCAATAATTTTTGCACATTGCATTTTCTCTAGCCTTTGCCAAATAGAATGATTATTTTTAAAAAAAAATTACTATCTTATTTTTTGGCAAATCAAAGATGCATTTTTTAAAGAGAAATGAAAATATATACCTTACAAGCAATGTCTACATGCAAGAAAATAGTTTTGTCAAAAGCAATAATCCAAGAATTTTGGATCCTTCAAAGAATCAATCTTGCACCTATATTAGTCTACCATTAAAATATGCTATCTATCTAGAGATTCTTGACAAAATCCAAAGAAGAATCTACATTGCTATCAGTGCTGACAATTCTGCTTCAATCACTTTCCAATCCACCATCAGAAAAATTGCATGAACTATAGAAAAAGCACAGGGAAGCTAAAAGTTTCCATGTGCCTTTTCTGTAAATAATTGCATGATAATTGCTCTAATGAGCTTTTCATTAGTACCTCAATTTCATAAATTTAAGTGTAGTAACTGGATTGGCAGGTAGGTCTCATCATTTGGCTGTTAAAATTGATAGATATAACTAAGTTCTATCCTAATATAGAACAGCCACTGAAAAACTAAAAGTTTTAAAAAAGTCAGAACTTGTTTGTCTTCAATCTTTTTTCATTTTTTTTTCAGGTTATAGATAATCCCTTAGAGTTTAAAATGGCTATATATGATATCCAGCAACAAGTAAAACTCATTGAGATTTTCTATTCTAGTGAAAGATCAATTATTCCAACTCGGAAAAAATACCGACAACATTTTAATATCAGAGTATCTCTTAGTGATAACATGATTCGGAACCTAATTACCTGGTTTGAAAGCACTGGATTAGTGAGTAATCTTCCAGGAAGAGATCCTAAGCAATGATAAAAATAACTAATTGCTGAAATGATACAATGCAAATGTATCTGGCATTAAAAGACATATGAATTTCAATACGGAAAAGTTATACAAACAGACAAAAAAGAACATTTTTTTATCTATAATCTCATCCAGATAACATCATCCTTAACTTTAATCCAGATAAAATCTTAGACAATACATGTGTATGTAGAAAAATGAAAAAACAAACTTAAGCATGACTCTCATAGTGAAAAAAAAAAACTTTATTAAAAGTTTTGACCAAGTTCTCTGCGGGGGCAACTGCCAATTATCACAGGTTAATATTATATATATATAGTTTGGAATATATAATTTGAAACTAAGCAAAGACATATTGAACACTAGTGAAAGCAAAAATGAGAAGCACATGCAACTAGAAGAAAACATGATGATATAATTGAGTTAACATTCTACATTACTAAAAACAAAAGGTTTCAAAGGAAACTCCAATATTAGAAAGAGCATAAGAGTGGACATGCTAAAAAATTTTTTTAAGTAAAAGTTTTTAGAGATTTCAACCAAAAGTAACATGAGCAGTTCATGTCATTGGTTGCTGAAGATTTCCTAAAAGAAAATATCTTATTTTATTACCATTATTAACCAATAATCAGAGCAAATGAATGTTAATCATAACAGACTAATTGATATGTTTTTTTATGGTTTAATTTTTTATGAAATTTTCAATGGCACAATTTGTTGAACTAAGGAAGTCTCTGGAAGATGAAAAGTTAGTAAAGTCTGCTGCTATTCTCAACTGTTGGACATCCCTCCCGAGGTCTTTTATCTGTTTGAAGAAAATTCCTTTTGCTCTTCTTTTGGCTTTTGGTTCAACTAATTCCTGTGAGCAAATTTTCTCTCACATGAAAGCAGTGAAGTCCACAACAAAGTTGCCTAACACTTGAACATTTAGAAAATTGCGTAAAACTCAAAGTAACAACGTATGTCACCAATATTGAGCAAGGCTCCCATTAATAATCAAACCTTAAAGGAAAAACTTTTAAAAACAGTTTATTTCTCTTAATGTGGTTTACATATTATTGTATATATTACTATATAAAACATATTTTAGAATAGGTACATTGACTTTGATTTGTATAAAAATAAGTGTGCTGTTAGTACACTGAATGATTTTAAAACTAAGTCGACACATAATAAAAGATTGTCAACCCCTTTATTAAATCATAAAAATACTATCACATTTAGTTTTCAACTCATTACTATACATGAAGTAATATTCTGTCACAAGAACTGGTTAAGTGGCTGCAGAATTTTTATGTCCTAAAATGCTAATTCCCCCTTTTCATTCAAATAGAGACTAAGTCTATCCATGGCAAAAATTTCCTATTATATAAAGTTTATTTTCAAAGAGAATTTTCAATGTAAACAAACCTTAAAGAAAAAAGAAACGAAGTAATCTTTCTACTGATAGTGACAAGAGACTATTGAAATTGGCAATATCTTTAGGGTAGGCAACATACACATCTAATAGCTTAGTGGTTATTACAAAAAAAAAAAAACTAGCAATTTGAGGTCTCATTCTGAGTGTCAGAATGTAATGCCTTTTCTTACATTTTTTACATCAAAGAAAAACAAAAAGATTTTAAACATGAATAGAAATTAGTAGAGCTTCTCCTGGTCAACCAATCACTCTTGAAAATTTGAAAGGAATAGTATGCAAAAGCATCAAAAGGAAATATCTGTTTATAAATCAAATTGCAAATATATATTTATGTTATAGTCAACTAAAGCATTTGTCAAGCCTTATAAATTCAGAGTTAATTTCTTTTCATCTTAATTTTTATACACTTTTTTTTTTTATCACAACAATCAGTTTAAAATACTGAGCAAACAGCAATAAGTTCCTGGTAAGTATAATTCATGTTCCCTATGAGAAAGTCTAATTAAATGTACTGGCTGCTCTTACTGTCTCAACTACAAAGAACTCGATGAGCAAGTCCAAATCTAACCTTATAAACTTTAGCCATTACTCTCTTAACATATTTGTTATTGCTTTTACATTAGTAAAATTTAATAGTATTAGTAGCAATGATATCTTTATTTTTAAATGAATCACTGTCAGTCATTATGTATTTTTTAAGCTAAATTTTTAGCTGCTTTTTCTTACAACTTTATCTGGGCTGTTAGTCTGAATTACAAAGTCAAATATAAAACTTATCACAAAACAAAATTCTTTGTAGATTTTTTTATATTTGGATGGAACTTTTAAACTGAACTTAAAGACAGACATACTGTTGAAATATTGTTGAACATTGTCAAACAGTTTTTCAATTAAATCATACTCTTTTGTAAGTGTTAATATCACAAACCACTATAATAACAATAATATCACAAACCACTATAATAACAATAATATCACAAACCGCCATAATAACAATAATATCACAAACCGCCATAATAATAATTATATCACAAACCGCCATAATAATAATTATATAACAAACAACCATAATAATAATAATAATAATAATTATATAACAAACAACCATAATAATAATGTTTATATAACAAACAACCATAATAATAATAATATTTATATAACAAACAACCATAATAATAATAATATTATTATTATATCACAAACCACTATAATAATAATAATATTACTATTATATCACAAACTGCTATAATAATAATATCACAAACCGCCAAAATAATAATAATAATATCACAAACCACCATGATAATAATAATATCACAAACCACCATGATAATAATAATAATATCACAAACCACCATGATAATAATAATAATATCACAAACCACCATGATAATAATTATATCACAAACCACCATGATAATAATTATATCACAAACCACCATGATAATAATAATAATTATATCACAAACCACCATGATAATAGTAATAATAATTATATCACAAACCACCATGATAATAATGATAATTATATCACAAACCACCATGATAATAATGATAATTATATCACAAACCACCATAATGATGATAATTATATCACAAACCACCATAATGATGATAATTATATCACAAACCACCATAATGATGATAATTATATCACAAACCACCATAATAATAATAATAATTATATCACAAAACATAATTATCACAAAAATAGTGTATCACACAAATGCTAGGGACTGTCATTTTGTGGTGTCTTGAAATTGTATACATTTATTGACAGCAGGCAATATTAGTTTTATAAAGATGTGTAAATACATCCATAGTAGCAAAAGTGTTAATAATTTAAAAAATAACCTCTGTCAAATAAAGTAATCCCCACAGGATCTCACCACATTCTCTTAAATCTTATTTCAACGACAACAATTTTGGCTTTGAGAAAAACCAAAAGTTGCAGGAAGTCAAATTCAGACTGGCAGGAGGCTGCAGACAAGCAAGAGTGATTTAGTGTTTTGACAAAAACCCACCACAAAAACATGAAGAATCTATCTGTCCAGTTATCACAAACATGATGGTGAAACAAACAAGCTCGTTGCTGTGTAACTCCATGAGATTATTTATAACAGTAAAACTGGTTCTTGATATTAAAAAGAAATGGCTAACACACACAAGTGTATGTATGCATGTATGTATGTATATATGTGACCATGTTAAAACATTCACTTTCTAACCATAATATCTATCTTCAAACTTAATCAAGACTGAATTGTTAGGGAGGTAACCTAATGGTGATCCCAGCATGAGGCACTGTTTGAAAGTGCCTGAAAACTATGTGAGTTGACCCAAGCCTTGAGAGCAAAATTGAGTAAATGGAACTGTTTAAAAGCCACCAATTTTTGTACTAGCACAAAACCATAAATCACCATGACTGAAGATCACAGCATACTAAACTTGTTCAAACTGTTAATCATGCCAAATTATACACTCCCAGTGTAACTAAGGTACACTCAGAACAGTTGCAGTTATCTATAATATTTTTGAATGAACAATGTTACCAACAAAACCTTTTTTGAATGAACAATGTTACCAACAAAACCTTTTTTGAATGAACAATGTTACCAACAAAACCTTTTTTGAATGAACAATGTTACCAACAAAACCTTTTTTGAATGAACAATGTTAACAACAAAACCTTTTTGAATGAACAATGTTAACAACAAAACCTTTTTTGAATGAACAATGTTAACAACAAAACCTTTTTGAATGAACAATGTTAACAACAAAACCTTTTTTGAATGAACAATGTTAACAACAAAACCTTTTTTGAATGAACAATGTTAACAACAAAACCTTTTTTGAATGAACAATGTTAACAACAAAACCTTTTTTGAATGAACAATGTTAACAACAAAACCTTTTTTGAATGAACAATGTTAACAACAAAACCTTTTTGAATGAACAATGTTAACAACAAAACCTTTTTTGAATGAACAATGTTAACAACAAAACCTTTTTTGAATGAACAATGTTCCCAACAAAACCTTTTTGAATGAACAATGTTACCAACAAAACCTTTTTTGAATGAACAATGTTATCAACAAAACCTTTTTTGAATGAACAATGTTATCAACAAAACCTTTTTTGAATGAACAATGTTACCAACAAAACCTTTTTTGAATGAAAAATAACTGATTTAAAATAAAAATATGCTTCCAAACAAACCCCCGCCCAAAATATAAACAAACAACAACAATAAAACAAATAAACTAACTAAAACAAATCAAAATGATTTTCAGCATTAAATGACCTAATGAAGGTTGATATGCTGGTTAAATGAACCAACCAACCAAAATATCCCTATAATATGCTCTATTCATCCTCCGTTCTATTATTTCAATGTTTCCTATACCTTGGACACTAAAGCAACCCCAGATCATGATTGATATGCCTTCAAATTTATTGTCGGGATAGTATTCTTTGGCAAATATTCAGTACCCTTCTTTCTTCAGACCTTTGCTATAGCATTTCTGCCAAAAAGTTCAATTTTCATTTCAACAATGTTTGTTTGCAAAATCCAGTCTTGCAAGAACATATTTTTGCTCAAGTGTTTTTTTTCCCTTGGAATCCTTGAAAAGATATCGATGAAGTGAACATCTAATTGTATCCATATTCATCTTTACTCCACTTACTTCTAGTCCTCCCTGAAGTTCTTTGAACCTAACTCAGGGTTTGTTGCCAACTTTTCTCAACAATAATCTTGCCATACATTCTGTTACCTTTCTAGGACAACCAAAGCTTTTTTGGGGATGAATGGAATGACACATATTGACTAATTATCATACCAACTGAACTCAACAACACATTTAACTGACTAGATATCTTCCTGTAACTAAGTTCATTTGTATGAAGTTCAACAATATGTTTACAGAGGTCTTGATCAATTATTTTGTTTTTCCCCTATTTTGTCAATGTTTAAAGGATGGTTAACAGAAAAAGAATGATGCGATACTTTTAATCATTCCTAAAAGTAATCATAAAATTAATCTGTAACATTCTAAAAAACAACCTATCCTAATTTGGAACAATATAGTAAAATTTGAACACTTTTATAAAAAAGCTGTTGCAAATTGTTGTAATGGAATGTCCCACACGTCTTATCGTCTATGTCGACTGACTATATTAGTATCCATATATAATGAGCACAGGAGATACCTGTGGACTTGCTTCAGCAATTACTTGCCTGCCACCAGATTCCCAGTTTTGCTGTAGCATATTCTTTTTATAATAAATCTCTTCCATCTATGAACGTGTTGCTGTTCTTTCACTCGAGTACCACCTTGTTTGTAACCTCTTTAACATAAATAAAAAAATGTGTTGTAAACTTTTGAGTTTTCAGTATTTCTGAATACCTAAATATATTAAATAAATATTCTTACCAACAGTAGAAGTTTAATTAGTCTAACTGTATTAGAAATACCTAAAAAACATTTTTGTAATGTGTTGTAAACTTTTGCGTGAAATTGTATAAAGTTTTGGCAATGTTTACCTTACAAGCCTATGAAAACATGGGTGTGTCTAAAGGACAGTTATTCCCTTGATACCACTATTACTATATGTTTGATTCCTCAGCAATGATTATTGTTTTTAAAAAACAAAATTAGAATTTTAATAATTTGGTTTGGTTGTTTTTGTTCAGTGGCATATCAACACACTAACAGTATAGCCCAGTGTTGCTCGAGTGTAATGAAAGCTTTAAAACTAATCCATGGTCCTGGAGCTCAGACTCAGCCTAAAGAATATTTGTGTGAAGTTTGGTGAGAATCGGATAAAAATTGTGGATTTGTATAAAGGACATTCAAACAGATAAACAGACACATACACAAACATCTCGCTTTTTACATATATATATTATCAATTTTTTGCACTATTGTAAGAACTGCAACCTTGAAACTTCTGAATATCATTTCTTATGTCTTTGTCTATGAGTGTACCAAATTTGATTAAAATTGGACCACTCCTTCTATAACCCAATATTTTCGATTATTGATTTTCGATATTTATCGGGGCGGGGGGTACCTCGACACAAAACCTAGCTAAGAACGCTCACAGACGCTTATAGTACAATTGTGTAAATTTTCAAGAAAATCGGTTCAGCCATTTAGGAGTCTATAGATAAGAGACACACACACAGACAAAGATCCATTTATAAATAAGTTTTGATGTCAAAATTTAAATATGAAAATTCAAACTTTATAATTAATTCTAGAGAATTATTCTATAATAAAATTATACATATCTACATTATTTTTCTTTATTTTATTTTACAGTATAATTTTACAAAATCAAGCAAGAGTGAAAAATTATTTCACTTACAAGAAATAAGATTAATTACAATTGTTTGTTTTTGTCAGTGCATCCTATGTATTTAATTTTGCTATAAAAATGTAGAAGTTAGTAAAACCCAAACATAAAAAAAATGGATGTATACATTTACATCATTCTTGAAAATTAAGATATTAAACCCTATCAGTATTTGTCTATATTTCTGAGATGAGGTAGTATTTACACTATTTACATTATTCCTTAAGAACACATGGCCCAGTTAATAAAGACATTGGTTAGTTCTAGTGACTTGATCCATACAGTTCAATAAGTGGTGAACAAGTAAATTAGAGAGTCAGGTTACAGGGAGATAACTCATGACTACCAAAAAAGGCTTTGCACAAGGAATGAGAATGATATGATTGTAATAAAGGATTTGGTTTGAAATTCCTAGCACCTGAAGAAGGCTGGAGTGTACAATGGCCAAAATGGTAACCAAGATGAAGACAATAGTGTGAATAATGCAAATAGTGTACTTTTTATTAGATTTAATAAAAAGAAAATTTTTCATGATTATATATAAAATTCCCAGTAAATATTTTATTGTAGTTGGTTTATATATTTTGACAATTTTGCAATTTTTTTCAATAAATTTTTAAATAAAATAATTTTTCAAATTTATTTCTTTATAAAAACGGCAAATAAATATTGCAATGTATTTGCTTCACATATTTTTATAATTTTTTCAAAAAACATTGCTGACAGACTTAAAAGTATATAAAGTAATAGTGGTGTCAAGAGAATAAATCTTTTTGACACCATTTTTTTGAAAGCATGAAGTTTAAAAATTTCTGAAGGTTTATTTCACAATATGGACAAAATGATTCATTTTGCAGTTATCTGTTTGGTATTGTTGAGCAACTTGATTCTCATAAGAACTTTCTATAATGTAAATTCCTTATTTTTATATAATCTATATACTTGACAAAAATTCCATTTGTAGGATAGGGGAGAAACTTAGCATGAGACCTATTTTCATAGCAAGGCATACATAGACCCCATAAATATCTATAAATACACAAAAACTGAGAAAAGCAATGTATACACATACAAAAAGCAATATTTGTAGAAACAAACACTAGATAATGTTTATACATAATATCAGATAATTTAAAATGTATAAGAAAGCATTTGTATGGATGTCTATAAATCTACACACACTAGTAAAAGATTTTCATTATAAAAAGTCTGATTTTACATTTTTTTTTTTTTAATCGTATCACCCCAAGCAAGGCGGTAATGCCACTGATGTGCAGGGGGTTATGTAATAGTGAAAAGATTGGAAAAGATAAAGCCGGTAACCACATCCTAAACAGGGAACAAGGGATGAGCCTCTTAACCTGTTCAATAGACATGGGTGGAGTGTGAACCAGGTGATAGATAGATCTATCTACTCCAATTGAAAAAAAACAAAAAACAAAACAAAGTGAGAAGATTAGAAAAGAGAAAGCCGGAAATCACATCCTAAACAGGGAACAAGGGATGAGCCTCTTAACCTGTTCAATAGACATGGGTGGAGTGCGAACCAGGCGATAGATAGATCTATCTACTCCAATTGAAAAAAAACAAAAAACAAAACAAAGTGAGAAGATTAGAAAAGAGAAAGCCGGAAATCACATCCTAAACAGGGAACAAGGGATGAGCCTCTTAACCTGTTCAATAGACATGGGTGGAGTGTGAACCAGGCGATAGATAGATCTATCTACTCCAATTGAAAAAAAACAAAAAACAAAACAAAGTGAGAAGATTAGAAAAGAGAAAGCCGGAAATCACATCCTAAACAGGGAACAAGGGATGAGCCTCTTAACCTGTTCAATAGACATGGGTGGAGTGTGAACCAGGCGATAGATAGATCTATCTACTCCAATTGAAAAAAAACAAAAAACAAAACAAAGTGAGAAGATTAGAAAAGAGAAAGCCGGAAATCACATCCTAAACAGGGAACAAGGGATGAGCCTCTTAACCTGTTCAATAGACATGGGTGGAGTGCGAACCAGGCGATAGATAGATCTATCTACTCCAATTGAAAAAAAACAAAAAACAAAACAAAGTGAGAAGATTAGAAAAGAGAAAGCCGGAAATCACATCCTAAACAGGGAACAAGGGATGAGCCTCTTAACCTGTTCAATAGACATGGGTGGAGTGTGAACCAGGCGATAGATAGATCTATCTACTCCAATTGAAAAAAAACAAAAAACAAAACAAAGTGAGAAGATTAGAAAAGAGAAAGCCGGAAATCACATCCTAAACAGGGAACAAGGGATGAGCCTCTTAACCTGTTCAATAGACATGGGTGGAGTGTAAGAAATGTGAGAACTGTATCAAGTGCCATGTCCCTTCATGATGTAAGCAATCATAGCTCCCCACAATTTTGTTTCCTTTAATATCTATAAACTGTGCCTTACTATGATTGTCCTTAGAAAAGATAGTTGAGTGGTTTCTGCCTTATCTTTCTAGTTGTGAATTTAGTGCTGTCTTTCTCTTAGACTGGTTTCCAACTAAGGCTAGAGAGCACAATCTGACCTGCCATTTCAACTATAGTAAAAGAGCTGGAGTCATGCCTTTCTCAGAGGCTTTATGCACAACTGCAATTTGAACTCACTAACAAAAGGTTTTTATTATAAAAAGTCTGCTTTTACAAAAAAAGCAAAAAATGTTAGAACTGTATCAAGTGCCATGTTCCTTCATGGAAGGCAACTCAGCAAGATGGTTTCATTTTCCAACCACATATTTTTTAATAATACAACATATACAATAGACTGAAAAATATTAATAATTCATCAAGTTTGAATGTTTAATTAGAAAAATATATAATTTACAAATGAAACATCTAACAATAAAAAAACAACTTTATAATTAAACAAAACATGGTCATTATTTTTAATTTGCAATCACAGAAATAAAAAGAAAAATAATAATATTATTTATTTTATGTCAATACTGTTGCCATATCTAGTCAGGTGCTCCTGCTATTCATCTCAGGACAAAATCCAAAGAAGAATCTGTAATGTAATTGGTCCTGACTTAGCATCTTGATTTTAGTCACTTTCTCATCAATGTGATATGGCTTCCCTCTGTCTTTTCTACAAATATTTTCATGGCAACTGCTCTTATGAGTTTTCTTTTTTTTCCTGGTACCCCATCCACATGCTACTAAAATGACATCTAGGTCCCACCCTTTTACACTTGAAATAGTTAAATGTAACTGCCACTTCTACTCCATCAGTTTTTCTTGCACTTCCCACCTGTGGAACTCTCTACTATTTACTTATTTCCCTGATAGCTACAATCTCCAAAAGTTTAAATGCAACATCAGTTGCAATCTTTTATCTTCTTGAATCGCATTCATCTTTTATCTTTTCTTCAATACTCTCTTCCCCTAATCTTTTCTCTCATTGTAACCCCTAAGGACTAGTGATGGTTCTGCTCTGCTTAGAGTGAAATGGTTAAAAAAAATGTATTTTAAATACAGAATGACAAGTTTATTTAATAATAATATATTTACTAACAAAATGTAAATATAATAATATATAACAAAACGTAAATATAAAATTCTGTAACATTTCCATTCTATTCAGTTTTTTCTTTTAAACACCAAATTCTAGATATATTTAGTTAATAACCTTATTTTATGATTAGTCAACCGAATTATAGTTCCAACCTATCAGCATCCGTTCAAACTATCCAGCCCCTTATGTTTTTAGGGTTACTTTCAAAACCTATCAGTAAAGATTGTTGATATGAAAACATTTTTATTCTATTAATTATAGATTCATGCTTTTTTTCAAAAGTAATTGTAATAAATATTTAACAACTAAAAATCTGCAATATAAAAAATATGACTTAATATATTTAGGTCATGCACAACCTGACCTCATATATTAAGTACTGAAATATTGTATTATATTAGCAAGAGGAATTCAATAAGCAATCATACGTTGTGTTACCATGACAATGGAATGAATAAGGAAAATGAGACTCCTAATACATTGATTTATTTCTTTAATTAATATTGAATTTCTTTGGCTATTTTTATTTACAATGATTTAAATGCTGAACTCTTACATGCAACAATAGAATTTTATAGATATAGTGTAGATTACTAATGTAGCAAGAAAGTTTAATATTACGATCATTTTTTCATAGTATGGTTAAACTAATCAAATCAATCAGCCTGGAAGCCATACAAGTTTAACATTTCAAAATAGAATGTCTTCTTGTCATTTTGTATGCAAGAAAAAATATCCTAACATAAGTGCTTAAAAAGAAAATGACAAATGATTTGTTTGTCAAATGAACTCTGGTTCAGACAACCCCAGATTCAAATTTAATTTATCAAAGTTTTTATTTTATTTTAATGTAAATTCAACAGAAGAGTTCACACTGCAATGTTGTCAGTCCTGACATTTTAGCTTCAATCATTTTCCCATTGCAATATCATAACTTTGTTGCATCTTTTCTATAAATATTTTCATAGCAATTATTTTGATGCACTTTTTTCTTTGGTACTTTGACTTCATAAATTTTAAGCATAGTATTAGATTGACCTAGATTAGTAAATGGATGTGCATTGTGGTACAGTGGATATCAGCTCAGAGAAAGAAGTTGGTGAGCTGAGGTCGAATTCCAGTTGAATTTATCGCATTCACTTACATGCAAACACCCTTGGAAAAGGTATTAATCTGTCCTCCTTCCTCCAGCTATGGGTTAAATGGCAAAACATATTGGGTTCTATGGCCTTGGTTGACAATCAGTCTACTGCAGAAAGAAATGGCAACCTACTACAGAAAAATATTCTACCCAGTTAGTCATGTCTCTTTCAAGACATGATCGACCAAGCATGTATCCCATATGCCACTTAACTGACTGATTAGACTGGCAGCTAGGTCTCATCATTTAACTATTGAAATTACTAGATGTAACACAGTAAGTTCTATGCTAATGGTTTCTTATCATGCTTTTCACTTCTGGAATTCTCTTCCAGCTTTCCTGTCAACTATGATCTTCAAAAATTTAAATGCAGCATCAATCAACACCTCTCTCCTTGAACCCTGATCTTTTGTTTTCTCTTTCCTCAGTAACATTTGTTCAGTTTCTTTCACTTTCAATAACCTGTTGTGTCTTAGTGGATTTATCACCTTGGTTGGGATGAAATGATTGAGAAAATTTTTTTTAAATAACTCAATCATTTGTTTCTTTTAAAATTTACTTATTTCTAGAAGTCAAAGTGTATGAAGTATAAAACATTTTTTTCTTTGCAGATACAGTAACTCTTAGATAAAAAGGGTTAAAATGAGTTATCTCAGTAAAGAAAACATATTCATGCCACAACTTAAAACACACACACACACACACAAGATATGAGCAATAAAATCTTTCTAAATCTACACAAGGGTTTAAGTTATTTATAAAGAGCAGATTGTTACCCAATTATACATTTCCTGTGGTACTAACTCAGACCAGAGGTCAATTAGGTGCCACTTAAAGTTGGTCATGAAGGCTGCATGTTCTGGTCACAGGTTGAGTGTAATGTACTTCAATGAAAAAGATACAAGGAAGTAAATGAAGAAATTTTAACAGGTGTCACTTCCATATAAAGTTGAGAATCTTAACAAATTAAATAATTTTCAAAATATGCAATATATATGTGTGCGTGTGTGTGTGTATTAGTTTTTGGTCAGAATTAAATTAGACCAGTACTCAGTAGTATTAAAAAGTGCTCAATACATATATATTGTAGAGTAGAAATAACTCGTTTCCAAACTGAAAAATATATATCTTTGACTCTAATATTGAAAATAAAAGAAAATTTCAGTATATGCTTTTTAATTTTAAAATTTTGCAAAAAGGATTTGTCCAGTTTATGAAGAAGGTAAATGAATGATCAAATGTGTCAAAGTGGCTTGTAAATTTTTTCAAGCTGGAGATATCTTGCTGAATGATAATCAAAATAAAAAAAACTAATATGGATTGACAACAATCAAATGAAAACATTATCCAAGAGAGTAATTAACATGAGATAACAAAAAAGGTAGCTAATATATATATATATATTAAAAAATCAGTTGAAAATAGTTTAGTTATGATAGTCACTTTGATATGTAAAATTTCATGAAGGTTAAGTGAAAAACCTACTGAACTGTATTTAAATGCAACAAAAAACGCTCAGTTTTAAAAACAAATTGTAACGGGCAATGGAAATCAAAAAGAAATAAATCAAGGAACAAATAAAACGAATCACCATTAGCTTTACTAAAGGCTAATTATCATCCAGATAAGGGGATTGTTTTGCATATAGTGGGATTAGAAAGGAGTAACATTTCATCAATACTAAGCAGCATGATGAATGGTTGTACTTTCAACGAGGCTCTTTGTGTTAAATATCTATTGAGACTTAAGTTCACTGCAAACCTCAAGATGGATTTTTATATACAATCCATCAGTATACAATCCATCAGCTCATTAAACTTTCCAGATTTCAAAGGTTGTTCTTAGTACTGTTTGACTGCTTCAATATGGTCTGAATTTATACCGCACATACCAGTGATTGAACTTACTATGCCACCAAATTCATAAGCCAAAATTTGAATCCCTTAGTCTATTTTGTTATTGTTTTCATTCTACTCTATGCCTAGAGCAGTGGCTCACAAATGGGGTGGTGCACCTCATAAGTGTGACAGAAGAACATAGCAGATGAGGTGGAATGATTGAAAGACAATTTAAGATGTAGAAACAGAAAAATTCATAAGCAAAAAAATGAATATGGCTTCAAAATTTAAAATATCATTATGGATTACTTGCAATTGCATGCATAAAGCCCAGTATAAATAATTATTTACCGATTTTATCATTGTGATATTTTTGCATTATTATCAAGTGTTAAGAATATAACTATGGTCCACAAATTGGAGGATAGAGTTATCAATGATAATGTTCTGACTTCGAATTTGTAGTTATCTCCCTTTAATCCATTCTATTTTTTTCTTTCAATTTTTAAATGTACTTTTTATCATATAAAATTTAGTGAGGCACAAGCAAATTTTCATTCCGAAAATGCAGCCCCCCCCCCAAAAAAAAATGGAAGTTTAGGAACCACTGGTCTAGGGATATCTTGTCTTATTTTTTATATGAAGAAGCACAGTAGACTGGCACTCTAGCCTTGGGTAGCAATCACTATAAGAGAATGAAAACTGGATTCCAAACTATAGAGAAGGCAACAGAAAGAATGCATAGCAATTTATATAATAAAGAAAGGAAGTATGTAAAGAGTTATTGCAATAACATTTTTTTTAAATATTTACCAGTCAACTAACACTGGTTAGAAAATCTGGAAGACTAATATGTCGAAAAATAAATACATTTTCATAACCTTCACTACAGTGACCCCTGACCCTTTTAGAAAATTTATATTAAACACCAGATTAAAAATGCTTACAGATTGTAACTTACATTTCACCTGGGCAGCAAATTTTAACAAATGTCCTACTTATATTCTTTTCACATTAATGCCAAGAGCAACTGCTAGTAGCCTGAGTTATAAAAAATTTAAATGAAATTCTAATCTTATTTCATAACGAGGTCTATTCATAAAAAGAAAAGAATGCAAAAGAGGTAACATTTTTGCTACTGAGATTTAAAGATGGTTTACAATTTCTTTTGACCCAAATAAACAAACATGAGATAGTTTGGTCAAAATTATTGAGATAGAAATTAACAGCCTCCATTAAACAACTCAGGTTTAATCAATGGTCTACATTTTTGGTAACTAAATATTATTGCCTCTGTCATATAATAGTTGTTACATTTAGTCTATGAAATGTATATGCAAACGTAAAAACTATTATAGGACAAGGATAGTATTAAGCAACCAACCTGTAAGAACTTTAACAAAGATGACACACCTAATCTGAGAATATATGTATCTAATAAAATCTGGGTGTGTATACTAACATATCTCTCCAAATGCCTCAGATACCAAAGCCAATATCCAGCATGGTTGAATATAATCAAATTGTATAATACATACCATTTATAGTAAATATCCCATTTTAATTAAACATTCTTATTTTAAGTTATATAAATCATCTATGGATCATATTATGGACAGCATAAAAATATATACAATTTACTTGAGTCTAATAATAATACTGAGATTTTTTTTGTACTGAAAGTTGTTTTTTCAGCAGTTGATTAAAAAAAAAAAAAAAAATCTAACATGCACTTCCAGTGCAGCAAGATAAAAATTGTTTAATTTAATCAAGTCATCTATGACCTCTTTAATTTAAACTTCCAAATTAGGAAACATATTACACACACACACACAAAACTATCCCTATGAGGAAAAGCCCTACAGTGTAGAATTTATAATGCCTTATTACTTCTCCTCTCCACCCAAATTCATTCATTAACATTAAGCACATTTTAAGTAAGCCCCAGATGATGACTGTAGGGCATCTGATCTCAGAATTTTGTATCCAAGTAATCACATGGTTAACAGCTGTGTTACTTTAATTACATTCAGTTTTTGTTTTAAGTTATAGAAATACTGTTCATTTTCTTAAAGCTTAAACAAAGTGTCAATCTTATATTCAAAAATTAAATATATCAGGAAAACAATGAACTGTTAAAGAATCATAAAAAAAGCTACAATCTCATTTTCTATTAGAAAAACTTAAAAATGAGTTTTAAAAAACAATTTTTCAGACATTTTTGAACATTTTAAATCAGAGTTAAAGAATTATGAATTGCAGACGCCTTTGTAACAGAAACCGCAGATACCTTTGTAACAGAAACTGCAGACACCTTTGTAACAGAAACCACAAAATACTTCTATACTAAAATTCCTAAACTTTGCAATAGAAAAAATATTTGTGTATGAAACAAATAAATTCTTCATGATCTATCAAACAAATTTTGTTTTAAAGAAAATAAATGCAAATAAAAGACACTTTTGTCAAATGTTTAAACACAATCTTCCCCAAATCAGCCATATCACTTTTGAAATAAAAAGAAATATCCTGAAAGCAAAGTGGCCCTAAAGAGTTAGGGTTTGTCAAAGTTAAAATTCCATATGCTTATCTTCAGAAAAAAAGAGAAAAATAGCTGACATTTCTGACCAAGGTATTTTTATATGTGATCTTTAAATTATAATATTATAAATGGTTCTGTGGAGAAAAAAAAGCATTCTTAGCATCAAAGATAATATTTACCACCAAATTATAATTAATCAAATATTAAAATCTCCTGATAAACAGGATCAATTTGCATGATGAGACATTAATTTATTCCAGATGTTCAGTAGTCGAGAGAAGAAAGTTTAGATAGACATTTTAAATATTAAAAATCATCAGCTGAGGTTTTGGCTGCACATATGAGGTACAAGGTGTTCCTGCATTTTCCATCTAACTCAGAATAATTAAGTCTCATCTCTTGTCTAATATGAAGGATCTTTTTTTTTGACATCATTGCAGTTTAATGCCACAAACCTAGTCTGCCATTGCCCACACCCAACAACCTGTTGCCAATGTCTTCACTGTAATTCTTGAAGGGGTAACTTCTAGGTGTTATGTTTTACAGAAGGGCAAACCATGGTTTTGAACTCAGATTTGTTCTTTAAGACTGATTGCCAACCATGACTAGAGAGCCCAGTTTGCTCTGCTATTTAACCCATAGTTCATGGAGAGAGGTAATTGATTCATACCTTTCCCAATGTTATTTGTATCTAATTTAATGTAATGAACTTGCTTGGAATTTAAATCCAACTGTTTTCTCATTCAGAGATGTTATCCATTACACCACCCACACATCCTCCTGCCACTTGGCAAAAGAATATATTAAACAGTGTCACATAGTAAAAGGCTCATATGACCCCAAATCTAGTGTCCATTTGTATTATAGACTAATTTTTGTATTGAAAAAGAAAAAAAACTGTTTTAAACAATTTACCTGAATATTTTCTTCTTTTTTTTTTTTTTTAACTTAATGTCAGTCAGTCAGTTAAGTGCCATATGTGATACACACTTGGGCGATCATGTCTCAAAAGAGACACGACTGACTGGGCAGAAGATTATTCCGCAGTAGGTTGCCATTGCTTTCTGCGGTAGACTGGTTGCCAACCAAGGCTATAGAACCCAATCTGTCCTGTTATTTAACCCATAACAGGAAGGAATAGACGGATTAATACCTTTCCCAAGGGTATTTGCGCATAAGTTAATGCAGTGAATTCAGCTGGATTTCAAACTCGGCTCCCTGATTTCTCGTTTCGAGACGATATCCAATGCACTACAACGCTGTACTTTGTGTAAATTCCATAACTCGGAAACTTCATAAATTAAAATATATATTTGAATTATTGAGATAAAAAAGAATATGCATATACATAAAAAAATCCAGATTCTGGTTTTATGCAAGAAATGATTATGCCAATTAAAATATAACTCCAAGATATGAAGAAATGTAGATAGTTAAAATAAGACAATTAGTAAATAGATGAGTATGTAATTGCACCTTGTTAATGACATTCAGAAATTGAGAAGTTACCCCTAACTGAGCTTTTGCAATTAAAGATGTAGACAAAATGTCTATCTAAACTTCCTTCTCTCAACTACTGAACATCTGGAATAAATTAATGTCTCATCATGCAAATTGATCCTACACTTTCTATGTCCAGAATGATAATATTGTCAGTTTTGGGACGCACAACATTAATAGAAATAACTTATCAGGACTCAGATATTAATCACTTATTTCTGTAAAACATATACACTGGCTTTACAAAGCAGTGTAAGAATATTTGCTGACTACTGAAATGTTTTACTTTAATTCACTTCATTTTAATACATTTGCTAAGTCAACTATATTGCCCGGTTCACACTCCACCTTCATCTATTAAACAGGTGAAGAGGCTCATCCCTTGTTTCCTGTCTAGGATACGGTTTCCGGTTCTCTCTTTTCCAATCTTCTCACTTTTTTTTTTCAATTGGAGTAGATAGACTAAACTATCGCCCAGTTTACACTCCACCCACATCTATTGAACAGGTGAAGAGGCTCATCCCTTGTTTCCTGTTTAGGATGCAGTTTCCGGTTTTCTCTTTTCCAATCTTTTCACTCCTATGTAGCCCCCTGCACATCAGTGGCATTACCGCCTTGCTCGGGGTGATATGATTAAAAACAAAAAAATAAAAAATTTCTTAGTTGTGCTCCTCTATCATTAAATGGGCTTCAACACATTCTCGAAGGTTCTTGGAGCCTATAAGATGAGAACTCCGTGTGTATGTATGTGTGTATAAGCATAAGTTTTTTTATATATCTGAAAGTATACAAATTTATAAATTTAACTAATTCAGTTACTCCATTTTTTTTCTTCCCCCAGCTCAAAAAAAGTATTCAGCTAAACAGAAAGCCACCTTTTCACTCCATAAATTATAACTGAAATTAAGCTTAAAAATTTAATGGGGATAACTTGAAGCTGGTGCCAAATTTTGATATGGAGCAAATTATAAAAGATTGGGTACATGGCCAAATGGTTAGAACATTAACATTCCAACCATGAGACAAGGATTTAAATTTCATCATGGTCAATTAGTCAAGAAGATGACTTCTTGATGTTGTTCTGGAGAAAACCATACCTCATGATCATATGTACACAATTAATGGGTACATACAAGTTTTGCTTGTTTTGCTTAGCAAAACATCTAGAGATGGTGACTCAATAACCCCCCCCACCTCCACCAGCTGTCTAGGTCACTATGGGAGATGTATCAACTTGAAAAATGCACAATGATTAAGTAAAAATGTTATGTTTTTGCAATCTGTTACAGGTGCAAAGAGCACAATATTATTAAAATAAAAAAGAAACAAAAATCATGTTAAAAAACAGCCATAGTTCCTTTCCCATTTGTTATGTATTTTGTCTAATGTCAGTAGAGATATTAACTGCCTTCTTTGAATTACAACATAAATTTACATTTGGAATTATATCCTCACTAGCAGTATAGCTCAGCGTTGCTCAGGTGTAATGAAAGCTTTAAAACTAATCCATGGTTCTGGAGCTCAGACTCTTTGAACGTTGGCACAAAAGACTAAAAAGCAATAGTTGTTTCCAGTTAAAGAGAAACTGTAGACTGAAAGAAAAATGAATGGATGTAAGTCAAATTTTGATTTCCTGCTATCGATATCAAATAAGTTTTTTCGTCGTAAACTGAATTTTGAAGGCTAAATAAGTCCTCTGAGTAAATGGTATCATGGCTGAGACTAAGAACTACAATTATACCTACTTAGAGCCAAACCCGAAGCAAAAACTAAAATAAAAGGGCTGAAAAAATACAGACATACAGGCAGATAAACAGATACACACACAAACATCTTGCCTTTTATATATATTATCGATTTTCTGCACTATTGTAAGAACTGCAACCTTGAAACTTCTGAATATCATTTCTTATGTCTTTGTCTATGAGTGTATCAAATTTGATTAAAATCGGACTACTCCTTCTATAACACAATTTTTTTGATTATCGATATTTTTCGGGGTTATCTCGACACAAAACCTAGCTAAGAACACTCACAGACGCTTATAGTACAACTGTGTAAATTTTCAAGAAAATCAGTTCAGCCGTTTTGGAGTCTATAGGTAACGGATACACTCTCACACACAAAGTTCCATTTATAAATAAGTTTAGATTTAGATTATATTTAGATTTTCACTGTTATCACAATAATTCAGCTGTGGTGCCCTCCAAGCTTCTTCAGGTGTTTACCAATATGCAACACTCTGCGAATATCAAATTGAACTTTAATTTATGGAGATGGACAGCAGTATGAGAAAAGTCTATGTTTAAGAATAACTCATTTTATTTAGCACAGCTCAGTTATTGCTTGTCTTTTCCCCTGCTGAGTTTTAGTCTGTACCACTTAAACCATAGATTGAACTCACAACTTTTTTTTTTACTAGTGTTCATGCAATATAAAGCCCAAGAGCCACTCAAGTTATGGAGATACCGTGTGGACTTATATTAGCATAGAAAAGAACAAGCATTAGAAATAGAAAGATGAAGCCGACTTTAGAAGGAACCAGAAACCAAATCTTAAACAGGAAACGGTGCGGGGGGGGGGGGAGACCAGAAAGGAGAAAGAACCAGATGAGAGGTGAATCTATCTATTCCTATTGATGGATTGAGAAAAAAACTAAAATAGTGAATAGAATTTCAGAGTTCTAACACAGATGCTAGGAGTAAAGAGCTGAAGCAAACTTTAGAAGGAACTGGAAACCCAATCCTTAACAGGAATCAGGATAAATCTCTACTCCTGTTCATAAAGAGGAGTGTCAACCAGACAAATTACTAGAACAGACTCGATAACTGAGCAGTACTAAACAAGAACAAAATACTCCTAATAAGAAAGCAAAAGGAGAACAATCCTCTTCCATAGATTAAATAAAGTGTTCAGTTTGAAATTTCTGGAAGGTTACCTGGATCAACAGGTACTTGAAGAACAGAGAGTGCAAGAACCAAAACATTGTGAGAAAAATGACAAAATTAATCCAAATGTAAATGACAATAATTCCTAGAATTTCAAAAATAAATTAGCATAATCAGAATTCTAACATAGAAAAGCATTTATTAGCACTCATATTGTAAATTTTATCAACTATAATTACATAAATAACCAAAAGTGAAAACAATTTATTAGAGAAGTGGTATAAAAAAAAGGTTATATTTTCATTGTTCAAATGTTAAATAAAATTGTTCATAAATTTTACTGATCAAAAAATTCTCATTAAATTTTATTCTTTATTGAAAAATAGATTAATGCAATTTAAATTTTTATCTGGTAATAGATTTTTTTTTCTATCGGAAGAAAAGAGGTTGCCTTGAGGATAAATGTAATGTAAACATAGCACAGTTAATTGCCATGCAAACTTAAAGTGGCAAGAATACTCACAGAAGTTTCACCACGGTAATTTTAATCCATTTAATGTAAATCTGTTTTTAAAGACTAAAGACATTTTTAAAGAAATAAATGAAAATAAGAGTTATGTAGAAACCAGATTTCTGAACTTATAATTATTAAAATACACCTTAAAGTGCTGAATCCAGGTGCGTCATCAGTGTTGTTGCTCCCATGTCATTAGAAGTTTCGGGTCTCAATAAACAACAGACTTCTTTGATAGACGACCCAACCGAATATATGATCAGTATTTGGCTCGCACCCAGAAAGAAAAAAAAAACAAAAAAAAACTGCTACTAGCTTTAAGACGTGCATTATATAAGTTCCCCAGGAAAGATAATTAATCAAGACTTCACTTGGGCTATTCGATGTTATAGATCAGGTATGCTTGGTTGTAATGGTATTCCTACGTACAGCCAAGATGGGGTGTCTTTTTGAAGAAAAGAAAATAAACCAATATATATATATCTATATATATTAAAAAATAAAATAAAATAAACTGCTTTATCATATTGGCCCGTCTTACGACTTTCCTTTCTCTTCCTCCAATTTTTAACTTCTTTATTATGTCTTATTTGTTCGGTCTTTTTCTTTTATAACTTTCCTTTTTTATTCTTATTTTCTAACTATATCTTACGAGATATTTACAATAATGTGATTACCGTGACGGACTATTTACAAAAGGAAATCTCCATCTCGAATCATTTATAACGCATTTTAGATGTGCCATAAATAATTCGAGATACAGACCAATACGTTAATAAAAATTCTGTTTAACAACAGAAATGCTTAAAAATAAGTTAATCGAAAAATATTCACATGTTAAATACTAATTAAAAAAAAGCTAATGTGTAAATTTAGTTAAAATTATCATTAAATACAAAATTCCTTAACAGAATAAATTTGTTTAAAAACTAACAGAAATAATATATACTTAAAAATTTTCTAAAAATAAATTAGTCAAGATAAATATTTACACATCATATTATAATTAAATGGGAATATATAACTTGTAAATTGGTTAAAATAAGTTACGCCTCTAAAAAAATGTTAAGGAAAGATTCTGTGTAGGAATATTTTGTAATAAAATAAACCTACTCGAAAGACCAGTATGACAAGAAAAAAATGAAAAAAATGGAATATGTGAATAAAGCAACTCAAGAAAATAAAAAACAAGTATTGTTTCTCTGCAGTTTTTAACATACATATACACAAATCTATGTACACTTTTAAGTTTTAATGGTGGTGTTTACGACATATGTTCACTGGGAACGGTCGTATTTTTAGTAGTTTTGGGCCACTCATTAGCTCTATTTATCCACAACCACTTGGTGGCCTTCTCGACGAATTCCAAGATCATTTGAATTGCCCGCCTTCTTTTTTGTCCAGTTATCCCTAGGCTAGTAAGGGCTCGTATCATTGACTTTCTTGCAAACCCCCTACAGCCAAGCTCGACTAGGAAACAATGAGTTCGCCATCCTTTAGTTCTACATTCGTCTAAGAGCCCTTGATATTTACTGTACTTCCTCTCAAATGTCTCTTGCATGTGCTCCTCCCATGGGACCATTAACTCCAGCAAAATAATCTGTTTCATGGCGTCCGAATAAACGATTATGTCTGGATGAAGTTTGGAGGACAATATATGTGTAGGGAATTTTTATTGTTTCCCAAGATCAACTCGCATCTGCCAATCTGACGCGGACGATAACAAGGAATGAGATCCTGCAACCTCCTTACTCGGCTTTGCACCTGCTTTAACGAAGCGGATCGCTCTTTTTTCTAGGATGATTTTATTGATCTGCAAAGCTTCAGCAATAATGAGCACTGTAGCCTCCAAAACCTTGTCATGACGCCACCGATAGCGCCCGTCCATCAGAGCAGTTCTGCACCCACTCAATATGTGTTGCAGTGATCCCACCCAGAGCACAAGGGTCACTTTGCTGAATCTATTTTTCCCCATACGTGAAGGTTAGTCACACTTGGTAATACGTCGTACACCATCTGAACCAGGAATCTAGATCGGCTGAAGTCAGTGTTCCAAAGATCTGACCACGACACTTTTCACCGATCTACACCATCCCACCTGGTCCACGCACCCTGCTGGCTATAACCTGCCATTTTAGTCATTCGCTTTTCCTCCATCATCTCTCTTACTTCATTTTGTATCAGGTGTTGGCGCTCCTTCCCGGTAACTTTTTTGAATCTGTGTGAAGGAATTAGTCCCAGGTCTGCTCTTCCCTGTGCAACTGAACCTAATATAGCTTTTATCCTCAGGTTCCCTTCTGCGATAGTTAATTCCTTAGTTGCACTCCATCTTCTGCCCATCTTGACGTCAATTCCTGCTCCTGCTATTTTAGGATTTTTGGAGTTTCTATACTGGTAAGCTTCTCTTGTCCGTGAAACCATGAACTCCTCGACCAGACCTCTGAAAGGCAGCTGGATGGCATTGGATGATCCATATAAAACTGCTGCTTAAGCTCCGAGGAAATCCTAACCATCTATGGAGGAAACTGCTAGCTCTCCTCTCCAAAGTCTCCACAGTCAAGATGGGAATGCTATATATCTGGAGTGGCCATAATGCTCGTGGGATCACACAATGACGGTATAACCAGGCTTTGAAGAGCCCTGGTAATCCAGATTTATCTATTTTCGCCAGCCACAAGTAAAAATCAGCGCGTGTATCTTTGATAGCTGGTGTGTCCTTCAGAGCATTGCAAAAAGATTTCCCAAGACTTTTAACAGGCTTATCGGCCAACGTCAGAATGGTTCTCCCTTCTATTGAGAAATAGTGTTTTACCACTTGGCTCTTTTTTATTACTACTGATCTACATTTGTTTGGCTTGAAATTCATTCTTGCCCACTCAATCAGTCTTTCTAAGCTGCGTAACAGCCATCTACAGCCTGTAACAGAATGTGTAGTGACAGTAAGATTGTCTATGTAAGCCTGAATAGGTGGTTGCCTAACTCCAGTATTGGAAACTGGGCCACAACATTCCACCTCGGCGGACTTCACAAGCATATTCACTGTGAGAGTAAAAAGCGTGGCAGACAATGTACAGCCTGTAATAATTCCTCTCTCAAGTTTGTGCCACTCTGAAGAAACCAAACCGGATGAAACTCTTAGATAGAATTGACTGTAGTAATCTGAGATAAGCTCGCGGATATTACATGGGACGAAATGTCTAACTAAAGCCTCTTCCACTAGTTTATGTGATATGGACCCATATGCGTTGGCCAAATCCAACCACGCAACAGCCAGGTGCCCTTTATTCCTCCTTGCATCCCTTATTAATTGAGACAATACTCCTATATGCTCAATGCAGCCAGGCATACCAGGAATTCCACCTTTTTGTACCGCTGTATCTATAAAACTATTTTTTAGAAGAAAAACAGTTAGCCGTCGGGAGATCACACGAAAGAATATTTTACTTTCTGTACACAATAATGAGATACATTGAAATTGCTCGATATTCATTGAGTTCTCTTCTTTTGGGATCTATACACCTTCTGCATAACGCCATTGTTCTGCAACCTTACCTCGTTGCCAAATTGCTTTAATGATCTTCCACAATTTCATGAGAAGACCTGGGCAACGTTTGTACACAGAGTAAGGCACACTACTCGAAGCTGATCTAGCTGCCATCACTATCTGTTTAATCTCACTTAAACTTGGTACTCTCGTGTCGAACTCAACTTCTGGGGGTTTGGGTTTAATGAAGCAATCATTAAATCCTAATTCCTCATCCCTTCTTGGGTCCCTGAAAGAGCTCTTCAAAAAGGAATCTACCCTGTCATCTCCCATAAGTCTTCTGGTGAAACCAAATGGGTTGGAGATAAAGGAAACACTATTCCTGGCCCGGTCTTTCCTACAGCGACAATGTCCCCCTGCTTTTTTTGTTTTTTAATTTCTGTCTTAAAATATCTCTCAGTTCCGAAAGGGCTGGTTGCTTCTCTTCACAAGCTGCTTTAAATTGTTTCTTGAGGGATCTTAGTTCCTGCCTTACTTCTCTTATCATTCCTTCTCGCCTATTTTGAGTGTAGACTTTACTTGTTTTGTCAATATGGCCAAAACGCTCTGATCCATAACTGACAATGAGTTTACTCATAAATTGAAGACGTCAGTCTATATTACCCGCAGACGTACCTTGAATAATTACACATACGTCTTCATCAAAATCGCGCCAAGCTTTCTTGTTACTTGCTGGGGGCCATTTAAGCCACTTGGAGACTACTATGTCCGGCAATGTCCTAGTCCACACTGGATGATGCTGGCCGCTGTAGTATGTCACCGAGACCTGCTCCACCTGCGTCTTACTTGGTGTAACACCTACGCATTGTGTGTTTTCATTCACTACTGTACATTTCATCTTGGCCTGGTGTATTTTTAGGCCATGCAGATTTTTTTTTAATCCATTTAATGTAAATCTGTTTTTAAAGACTAAAGACATTTTTAAAGAAATAAATGAAAATAAGAGTTATGTAGAAACCAGATTTCTGAACTTATACTTATATTGTAAAAAAAAGAAATATAATAAATAAATTTAGATGCAATGTGTAGTGGGATTGGCTAGCTAATAATAATTGCCATACCCTTATATATATATATATATACAACGTATCTGAGATAAGAAACAGATTAGTAACTTGTGAGATTAAGTTCGAATGAGCACTTATCAATATCATAACAAAATGGCATTACTAAATGAAAATATGTTGGACTTTGAAAAACTTGAGGAGGTTACAATTTGGCTGAAGTGTTTCGAGGAAATGGCCAGGATAAAAAAATTAAAGGATGATCAAAACCAAAAACAAATGACAGATTTATTTTTAGTCACCGAAGAGTGTAGAGCCATTAAACAAGTATCATTAATGACTTACCCTGAGGAAATTGAAACCTTAGACTTTAAAAAGATTAAGGAAATAATTTTAAAGTCTATCCAACCAAAAAGAAGATTAGTCATTGCCGAAAGGGCAAAGTTTCTAGCAAGACAAGAGTCTGGAGAACCTATTAGGAAATATCTCAGTAGACTAAGAGATTCTAGTAGGTATTGTGAATTTAATGAACTTGGACAAAAGGAAATGACAATAGAGGACGAATTAATCCAGTTTCGACTCGTGGAAGGTTTAGTTGATACTGCACAGAGACTTAAAACTTTGGAAAAGTTACATTTACAAAATATGAGTTTGGAAGCCACTGTTGAATTTATACAGCAGAGCGAGTTGATTGGAAAGAAACCAACAAGAAGAAATGATGAAATCAGATGCTATTAAAAGGAAAATAGAATCAAAATGCAAGTATTGCGATTATAAACATGAACCAAAAAGAGAAAAATGTCTCGCATGGAGAAAGGTATGTGACAATTGTAAGAAAAAGAATTATTTTAAAGTTGTCTGTAAATGGCAAAGAAGCAAGGTAAAAAATGTGGAGGCACAATGGAATTTTAAAAGAAACTGGATGGAATGTTTTTGCCATAGTGAGAAAAACAAGAATACCTTTAAGAAGATAAAGTCGGACGGTACTTATTTAAATATACAAGTCAATACAGAAAGCGAGGTAACAAGGAATTTTGGGGAAAAATGAGGAAGACCAAAGTTAAAGAAATGTTGGATAAAACTAAGACAATTTGATGGAACATGTTTCAAAACATTAGTTTCTTTTCAAGGGACAATTGAAACAGCGAAAAGAATTGAAATGATCACCATCCTAGTAACAGATTGTGTAAAAAGTCATGGCCTAAGATACTGATTTATTAAATGTTGATAATGCAGTTACTGAACACTGTCAATAGTAAAAGTGGTGAAATGGGAATGCTAAAAAATTATAGAGCAAGCATAAAGCTAAAGCAAAATGTTACACCGTCATATTTTCAAAGTCGTAGGCTTCTCATACATATAAAACCAATGGTGGTTGAGAAGTTGAACAAAATGATAAAAGAAGGAATACTTCAACATGTTTCCATAACCTTTTAGATTGTAGTATTGGTAACCTTAAGTGGGAGAAGTTTAAAATATATCCGTAAAAAAAAAAATTCTTTTTAAAGATTTTTAAGTGGTCTTAAATTTTTGATCGGGAGTGTATGTCCTAAGAGTATGACATTTTCTAAGCCTGGTTTCCTCATTATGTACCAAGAAATTTCTGTTTTCTCTTTCTGATTCTAAGTATAAAGTGTTCCTTTTGTTTTCATTTCCCCCCAAAATTCTTCTTTACTCAGTTTAGTCCATGAGATTCCTAGCATCCTTCTGTAAAACGACATCTGTTACCCCAAGTTTCTTCTTTATCTGTGAAGAGATTGCCCAGCATATAAAAAGGACTGTTGTCACATAATAGTTAAATACTCTTTTCTTTGTTTCTAATTAAATTTTCCCTATTTCTTAATACTGTGCTTAGCTTTTGGGAGGCATTTTTCACTATTCTAATATATGCCTTCAAATTTCAGTGTCACATTACCCTTTTATTTTTCTACTTGATTGATTTTGGTTTCTCCAATTCATAGTTCACATTTTGGGCTGTTTCTTTTGCTGATAACCAAACAATCTGCTGCCCAATTGATGTTTAGTCCTTTCTTCTTGCTTTCCTTTACTACTTTCTGTAGGAGTTCCTTTCTATGTCTGCTAAAAATACTGCTTCATCCACATCTCTTATATTTTTAAGAGAATGGTCACTGATAATGAATCCTGAGAGGAATTATAATTCTCTCAGGATCACCTCACTGTAAAAGTTGAATAAGCTCAGTGAGAAAACACGACCCTGTTTTACATCATTTGCTATATTTATATATTTACCAAATTCTTTTTTATCCATACTAGCAGTATAGTTTGGCGTTGCTCGGGTGTAATAAAAGCTTTAAAACTAATCCATGGTTCTGGAGCTCAGACTCTTTGGACGTTGGCACGAAAGACTAAAAAGCAATAGTTGTTTCCAGTTAAAGCGAAACCGTAGACTGAAAGAAAAACGAATGGATGTAAATCAAATTTTGGTTTCCTGGTATCGATATCAAATTTTCTGCACTATTGTAAGAACTGCAACCTTGAAACTTCTGAATATCATTTCTTATGTCTTTGTCTATGAGTGTATCAAATTTGATTAAAATCGGACCATTCCTTCTATAACCCGATTTTTTTGATTATCGATATTTATCAGGGGTACCTTATCACAAAATCTAGCTAAGAACACTCACAGACGCTTATAGTACAACTGTGTAAATTTTCAAGAAAATCGGTTCAGCCATTTTGGAGTCTACAGGTAATGGACACACACACACACACACAAAAAGTTTCATTTATAAATAAGTTTAGATTTATATACTAAAAACAAAACGAATGTATAAGTTCTGTATTCTAATAGATTTCCCAAATAAATCAAGCTTATCTAGTAGTACCCTTGTGTCATACTTTAACAAGCAATTTTGCATAATCTATGAAATATCTGTATACATCCTCCTGCATTTGTATGCTGTTTTTCTGATATTCTAAGTATAGATATTACTTCATTGTTACAGTATATTTAATGAAACCATAATATTCTTGTCTTAGTTAGCTATATGCTTTATTAATCAGAATTCAAATGATAAGTTTCGTTATGTGGCTAATTGTCTGTTAATGTTCATATTCCTTTGCACTTGGCTTCTTCAGCTGTGCTATAAAAATGAATCTAGTTAGATCACCACAATTTATTATTCCTGTAATGTTTTCTATACAAAAATCATCTCTGACAGCTAGCATCTCTATTACAATCCTATCTAGTCTTGCTGCTTAATTCCTGACAATCGTGATGATTTCACTTCTGACTTTAATATTTCAAGTATTATCTTATTTTTGTGTATTTTAGATTTTCTTTTGCTGTGTAAGAATTCTCCAATGTATCCATTCTATTTTTGAATTATTTTTTCTTTCCATTATCAGTGTTCCTACTTTTTATTTTATGCATTCTATCGAGGAGTATGTCTTTTATGCATATCTGCCTTATCAATGATGCTCATCCTATTTTTGCACACTTTTAAGTCATTCCTCTTTTGCTTGCTTGCATTTGTTTTTAATTTCTTTGTATAATGTTTATATATTCTGTAACATACCTTATTATTGTTTATTTGCTTTTTTTTTTTTTATCATGTTAAGAATATCATCCATGTAGTAAATAAATGAAAGACCTAACATCGGAGTTTTTGATACATTAATTTTTCTATATTACATCTTCCATAATATTTTTTATACACCAACACAAGTATATAAGTACAGCATGAGACTCCTCAGGTGGTGCCAAAAATACACTTTGCACTTAGTGCTACACAGATGTGTCAGTGAAACCAAGTGCATCAGCAGGCTGACATGAAAGATACCCTCCAGGCCATCAGATGTAGATCCATGGCTCACTAAATATCAGTAGCTGATACATGAACAGTTAGTCAACCAAGCTGTCTTTGGTATATGTAGGTGGAACAAACGGCATGAGAGGTAAATTACATAAGCATCTACCAAAAGGAAACAGAAAATCTCCTACATCTTCACAAGAATGTAAAATCCATGTTCAGAGAAAGCACCAATGCTACATGTCCATTTGTTGACAGAAGCTGACAAAATTTGGAATCAAATAAATAATGTTTGTTATATTTGAGCACTTTTGTTTAGTGTTTTTATTAGTCTATATGAGGCTAACATTATTTAAAGAAAAGAAAATGACATTTTTATTGTAAAAATAAATAACAAACATTAAATAAAAAAAAATGTAAAATATAAGATAAAATACACAATGCTTTAAAGAAAACAGCAATCTAAGATCAAAATAAAATAAACATAGTAACTTAGCTGCTAATTTTCAGCTTGTCAAGCTTCAAAAAGTGAATTCGCTAGTCTCCCTAAAAGCAAAACACTGCGCCTCCTCAGGTCAACTCACACAACAGATCTCAAGTGGCATGACTATACAGAATCCATAGCTAAATCCATTGCTAAGAAGGTTGGTTCTCCATGTAGGGCCAGGAAGTTTTTCCCGTCTGAAATACTCCTGCACATATATAAATCTACCATCCGCCCGTGCATTGAATACTGCTGCCATATCTGTTCGGGTGCTCCTGCTATCCACCTAGGGGTCCTTGACAAAATCCAACAGAGAATCTGTAATGTGATCGATCCCAACTTGGCAGCTCAGATACAGTCACTTTCTCACTACTTCCCTGTGTCTCTTCTACAAATACTTTCATGGCTTCTGCTCCGATGAACTTAGTTCACTGGTGCCTCCTATATATGAATTTACTCAAGCCACAAGATTGACAACTAGGTCCCACCCTTTTACTGCGAAATCAATAAAATGTAAATGCAAACTACTCCAGCAGCTTCTTTTCTTGCACTTCCCGCCTGTGGAATTCCCTTCCATTTACTTGCTTTCCTGACAGCTACAATCTCCAAGAATTTAAATGTAAAGTCAATAGTCATCTCTTATCTCACTAACCAGCATCCTCTCTCTCTCATTCTCCTTTCTCTGTCCATTCCACTCTCATCAGTATTCTTATTCTTCCCTTACCCACTTCCTGACATCGCCTATAACCTGTCACTCTCATAACGTTCCTCCTATATAACCTACTGCACAACAGTGGCAGTAAAATGCCTTGCTTGAGGCAATATGTTTATTAAAACAAAAAAAACATATATACATATATATATATATATATATATATATATATATATATTCAAGAATGAAAGTTCATGTTATAACTTTTTTTTATATATTGATGGTTGTTTTAGTCATTTTAACCATTTGATTTTGCTAGTATTTTGGTATTGTTTCTGAGTAGCTGTCTAATATTACTATGTTCCTTATGATTACTAATAAGTTGTTTTAAGGTGTGTGTGTGTGTGTGTTGTGCGTGCACCTGGGGATATAATATTCAAAGATGTTTAAACCTTATACACACACACACACACACACACACACACACACATATATATATATATATATAATTAATTTCTGTGAATTTTGCAAAATAAAAACACTTTAAATTTCCTTTGAAATTATAAAAATGTAAACAAAAAATATACTGCCTTAAAAATATCTATATTTGAAAGTTTTTGTTTTATTTACTTTACATGTGCACCTAACCAGTTCACAATTTGATATCCTGTGAAACTGAAATTAATCTTATTTTCCTGTTATATCAAATTTGTGAACATCTTCAAAAGATGATACACTAAGCCTCTTGTGGTTCTGGGCTACACCAAGGATGCCACAACAGGATTTTAATTATAACTATAAGCCAGAGCTCATCATGTTTATTTAGTGAGTCAATTATAATTTTGTGAAGTGGTTGCAACATTGTGGACAAGAAATTAATACCATTGTAGGCTTGAGGGACACTTGACTGATAATACTGAACAGAGGTTACAATATTTACCAATAAATCTGTACAAATCACGGTCCAAAAAATAGCTGTGGTTTTAAATGGAAAATTAAGGAGGGACGAATAATTCAATAGAACAATTGGAGTAGATAGACTAAACTATCGTCCAGTTCACACTCCACCCACGTCTTTTGAACAGGTGAAGAGGCACATCCCTTGTTTCCTGTTTAGGATGTAGTTTCCAGCTTTCTTTTTTTTTTTTTCAATCTTCTTTCACTTTTCTTTTTTTTTTCTCTCTTTTTTTTCTTGATTGGAGTAGATAGACTAAACTATCGCCCGGTTCACACTCCACCCATATCTATTGAAGGGGTGAAGAGGCTCATCCCTTGTTTCCTGTTTAGGATGTTTTTTTTTCCCAATCTCCTTTCACTTTATTTTTTCTCTCTCTTTTTTTTTTCTCAATTGGAGTAGATAGACTAAACTATCGTCTGGTTCACACTCCACCCATATCTATTGAACGGGTGAAGAGGCTAATCCCTTGTTCCCTGTTTAGGATGTGGTTTCCGGCTTTCTCTTTTCCAATCATTTTACTCTTAAGTAGCCCCATGCGCATCAGTAGTGTCACCGCCTTGCTTGGGGTGATATGATTAAAAAAAAATATTAAGATACTTTCATTGGGCTACGCAAACCTTGAAAAATATTTATCTATGTTTAAACCCTGCTTGAGTTTATGCTTGTAAATATTACATAATACAAAATCAGTCAGCTAAGTGCCATATGTGATGCACCATTGGGCAATCATGTCTCGAAAGAGATAACTGACTGGGAAGAAGATTTTCTCACAAAAGGTTGCTATTACTTTCTGTGGTAGACTGGTTGCCAACCAAGATTATAGAACCCAATCTGTCCTGCTATTTAACCCATAACTGAAGGAAGAAGAAATGGATTCATACCTTTCTCAAAAGTATTTGTGTGTAAGTGAATGCAACAAATTCAACTGGAATTCAAACTCAGCCCTCCGGTTTCTTGTTCTGAGTCGATATCAACTGTACCACAAGATACAGAATAAGTTTCTGAAATTCTATTTTTTTTATATTTATGTGTGCTAAGCTGATTGTTCTGAAGAGTGTGGCTAAGAGTTTTGTTGTGGCTTTTGCTACTTTATAGGGTACATTGTATACTATAGTTTAGATTTAAAAAATGCCAGTTTGATCAGGAGAAAAGAGAATTTCCCAAGAAGGAAATGCATTGAGAGTATGCTAATCTCTCACTTCTTAACAGTAAATCTAAGACTAGGATCATAGATTATATCACTGGTCATTGCAAAGACGACAGCAACACAATGAAGCATGCGAGCTGGTAGAGAGGAGGACAGGGATCTACTCATATTTATGTACAGATTAGCTGATTTATTTATTAGATAAGATTAAAATACAGTCTGAAAACTAATCAGGGTTTTACAATATCAATTTAAATACTTAAAAAATTATTTAGTTACTTGGACAATACCAAAAAAAAAAAAAATCTCTTGATTTCACTTAAATTACTTAGTATAATGCCATATTATTCAGATATTGAGAACTATCATGAAACAAACTAATATGCACACATGTTAAGATGTTTAACTGGTTAATTTTGTTTAGCAGCATATCAGTTTTTATCGGTTATTTAATGCCAAAATCTAAATATTTTGAAGATAGTTTTATAGTTTCAATCAAACAAATTTTCAACAAAATTGTATGCCTTCAAATACAGATAAAATGTATTGTAGGTAATTTTACTATAAATAGGCACTGTTGGACATTTTTTTATATAAGAATGTATTGCTAGCATATTTACTATAAAGATACATTTTTATACTTTCATAGTGTTATTTTGTTTGGGGATTCACTGTTTACCCATAGCTGGGACCCTAACAGATACTACCATTGAGTCAGGGTGATATTAAGAGATAGTTCCACACTCCACAAATTCTTCAAACTCCTGATCACAGCCTGTTCTGCCTTATGTAGTTTATCGTCAAAACAAAGACTAAGAATGGTTTCATAGTAGAAATACTAATGCTTTAACCGAAGTTCAAAACTTGTAAGGGTCAATTTGGCAAGGAGATGACTTCTTGATTATATCAGACAGAGATGATTCTATGGTACTGTTGATCAGTCAATTAAGTGCCATACGTGAAACACGCTCGGGCGATCATGTCTCAAAAGAGACATGACTGACTGGGCAGAAGATTATCCCACAGTAGGTTGCCATTGCTTTCTGCAGTAGATTGGTTACCAGCCAAGGCTATAGAACCCAATCTGTCCTGTTATTTAACCCATAACTGGAAGGAATAGACAGATTAATACCTTTCCCAAGGGTATTTGCGCGTAAGTGAATGCAATGAATTTAACTGGAATTTGAACTCTGCTCCCCAATTTCTCATTCCGAGCCGATATCCACTGCACCACAATGCACATCCATATTGATAAGTGTCTGAAAATCATGCCACAGATTTACCTAAGCTTTCTAAGTATAATTGAGTAAATGAAACTTTTCAAAAGTTCTCAATGGTTGTGCTAGTAGAATGTCAGAAGTCATTGTGATCATGAGTTTGAGAATACTGATCTTCAACTGCTGATCCTACCAGATTGTAGATTCTCTATTAGAAAGTCAAAGTGTCAAAGTGTCACTTAGCATAGTTGCAATATAAACCATAAGTTGGCTCTATGGGTGTTGAAGAAACACAAATAGGTATAGACAGAAATAAGCAGCCAGGCATTAGTATACATGATCCAAAGTATATAATCAACCAAAATAACAAAGAAAACCTCATCTTCATTATCAAAATTAAAAAGGATTTTTCTTTGTTTAAAAGTAACTGAACTTTAACCAAATACTAAAGATTGAATTTTAAGTCAGTTTTCTGTTTTATTCTTTACCACTGAGCAACATACAAATATGACAATATATATAAATGATGAAATAGCTTTATTGTTAAAGATTTAAAAAGTTAAGTCTAATCAAGATATGTAGATATTTATGTACAGGATAAAAATGAATAATTACAACATTAATTGAAATTTTGTGATATAAAATATTAACATGAATAATAAAGAATATCTTCAAAACTACATATCTAAAATTGTGATTTAAATAATCCATATAAAAGAAAACTAAGTAACTGGATGAAGTTGGAATTAAGTCGACTTACCTTAACTAAAAGGTGTCCTTCATTTTAAGGAATAATTCCAGACTGAAAAAGAAAACAATTGATTATTTTTAACAGACTGTATATTTAAGTAGTTTTACATTGCATTGTACATAAATTTAAAAATCTACATTGCTGCATATTCCTGAATATTAAGCTAAAATAAAAATAAAAAATTGAGAAAACTGATGCTCTGCATTGTTACTATGCTATAAAGAAAAATTATAACAGATGAAACTAAATTTACATATTTGAAAAGCTTTAGTTATTTAAAGGGCCAACTGCAATATGAAAGTTTCTTTAATAAAATATGTTAAAGGAACTGATATGGTTATTATTTAACACAATGAGAAGCAAAGGGATTTACCAAAATAAGTCAAAACAATGTGATACAAAAAAATCAAAATGGGTCAAGAATCATAATACCATGTTTTAATACCAATACCAGTATTTTAAAGTGTACAGGATGTTAGCAAGGAGACTTCACAAAGTGAATAGTGTAGAATTACTTTTGGTGCATATATATATATATATATATATATATATATATATATATATATGTATATATATTAGTTATAAACAGCTGCAGAGATATAAACACCCTTGAAATTGGGTATAGAAGTGGCTGAAAGCACTTGGGATGTTAAGAATTATGGACAAATTTTATATTCCTCATCTCCAACAAAATTAATAAATATTAAGATGCTGGGAAAAACAATAAAAAAATAATTACATCTTCCTTGTCAGCCATATTTAATGAAAGATGTTTGAAAGAAAGGTTGCTACCCAAATATATACATATAATCCATACGTACACATATACACACTTGTTTTCCCCCACCACCTAAAATTGTTCTTGATATATAATATATATTACACACACATATGAATTGTGCATTATTAGAATGTAAACTCAACACATAATTGGAGTAGATAGACTAAACTATCGCCCGGTTCACACTCCATCCACGTCTATTGAACAGGTGAAGAGACTCATCCCTTGTTCCCTGTTTAGGATGTGGTTTCCGGTTTTCTCTTTTCCAATCTCTTCACTCCTACGTAGACCCCTGCACATCAGTGGCATTACTGCCTTGCTCGGGAGGATACGATTAAAAAAAAAAAAAAAAAATGCAAGTCAAGAGTTAGCTTCATAAACTGTAAATCTTTTTACATACACAAAGTATCTGAAAATAAATTTGTTAGATAAATTATCAAGTATTTTTAAAAGTTTTTTTTATTTTTATTTTAAGTAACATGAATCAGCTTTCCTAACAGATGAAGAGAAGAGAAGATGTGCGGCAACAGATGGATGCTGAGAATACCATAGATAGAGTGAGCAATGAGGACATTTTAAAGAACATGGAAACAAAAAGACGCTTATAATGAGAATCAGAAAATGGGATACTTAAGGGGGGGGGGCTTGGAGAAGTTGGCACCAAAAGGAAAAGCTTAAGGCAAAAGAAACAAAAAGGAAAATAGTAAATAACCTAACTAATAAGAATGGCAGAACAAAAAGTTGGAGGGATAGTAAAAATGGCAGACATGGTACACAGAAGGATTTAAACTGTTTATTATGGGGGGGGGGGTGCAAGTAAAATGTTAATTTCTAATTACTAAAATAAATTGCTTAAACTTTAACATAGTTGATTTTTTTTTTTTTAATTGTATCACCCCAAGCAAGCCGGTAATGCCACTGATGTGCAGGAACCACCTTTAGTCATAAAAAAAATGGAATCAGTAAATCTGCAAGAGTGCCAAAGAAACAAAAACATTTAAGGACCTTTTCTACCCATACCATATGCATTATGAACTGGTCACAATTCTTTCCTTATTGACAAGAACCTACTTCAAAACCACTGACCTAAATATGTAAATTTAAACCAGCATCCCACCCACAGAATAAAAACAGCTGTCAACTGTCACCTAAGTCTGCTTAGACATGTGCCCATTCATAGTAAACTAACAGAAAATGTATTATTTTCCACAAAAATAAACTTTGGATTCAATTTTTAGCAGCTTTTTATTATTTTTCATGAAGTTTTTATATTGTATATTAATAAAAAATAAAAAGGAAAACATTTTTTTTTTAAGCATGGATATTTTTTCTGCACGAAAACAGATTAATGAATTTTAAAATATTTTTCTTAGAAGGAAACTATTCTTGTGAACAAACATTCTTGTTTAATTTATACATTAAACTAATCTCCTGATGATCCCTGGTCTAGATCATATATTTCAAACATTATTCATAGTGTTAAAAACATTTGCAAATGCACTGGTCATATTTCTTGCACATGTGATCTAGGATTTTTATCTACATAATTGATGACATGAAAGAAAAAAATATCTTCAACATTAAATGTAAAAATAACATTCAAAAACTAACATTAAACAAAAGAAAAAGAGTAACGTATGAGCAGACTGATCCATTGTTATAGTAACAACACATGTTCTACTACTATCATCAAATAAAGCGTTACCATAACAAGGGAACATCTCATTACCAGGATGGAGAGATCATGCTGGATGACAAATAGATAAAGTTACATTACAATTTTGCTTGAAAGTATTTTTAATTAAGCTCCTAACTTACAAATATTTCGGTTAGCTCTTGATTTTATGCTTTTAGAAAGATTTTACATTCCATTGTTTTACTATTTGTCAGTACATTTGAGACATTTAATAGGATTTTAAAATCAATTTAAAATTCAGCATTAGCTGAAGTTTCAAAAATAAATATAAAACTAATTATGCATCATTTTCAGATCCTAGTAAAAAAATTTCTGAAAGAAATTAATCAGATTAAAAAATTCAAGGCAAGTCATTTAAAACATGAAAAAATACTGTCATTGCCAGTCCACTACTGGACAAAGGTCTTTCCTAACCCCTTAGTACAGTATTTCTCAACCTTTTTAAGCAACAGTAAACCTAGGAACAAATGAAAATATCATGACACACTTAATTCAATACATTGTAAAAATGAATTAAACAAATGATGTTGAATGCAATTATATGAAAAATGGTTAATATTCATTTATTCAAAAAAGAAAAAAAAAGGAAAATTTTAAAGTTAAAAATATACACTTTTTAAGAAAATGAATATTCAAACAAAATATTCAAAATAACAATTATAGTGAAAAGAATTATTTGAAAAAGTTTAATACTTATTCATTTATTCAAATACTAATGCCGTGCCATGGCCAGACAAAGTTATTGGTTAGTTGTTTTTGTTTAGTAATATATCAACCCCTATGGGTTATTTAATGCCAAAATCTAAACATGAAAATTCAAACTTTATAATTCAAGAGAATTACATTGCATGATCAAGTTATTAATATTATATTTTTTTAAGCTTACAAAATCAAGTGAAAATTTGTTTCTCCTTACAAAAAATAAGATTAATCATAGTAAATTGTTTTTGTTTGTTTTTTATTTATTTATGACAATGTATGTCTTGTCTTTAATTTTACTATAAATTATATTGATGGTAATTTTTGTCATAAAATGTATTGTTGGTAATTTTTTTCTATAAAAAATTACTGCTGAAATTTTTATTATAAAAATGTATTTTTATACTTTCCTAATGTTTTGATTTTTGTTTTAGTTGTTCACTATTTGCTCATAGCTGGGACCCTAACAGGTGCTCCTACCCCTATCAGCATGTACCTTGAAACAACAGCAATTAAGAGATGGGTTAAAATCTCAAAACCTTTTGTTAGCTATAGTTTATTATCTTACCCAGGATTACAGACCAAGTGAAGTTTGGCAAATATTCATTGAACATTTTGCTGAGAATTTGAGAATTGTATAATGAGATTGATCTTCACTGGGCACCTTTTACTTGAAATGTTGGATTAAATTTAATCAATACTAAGAACAGTAACTGAGACATTCACAAATTTCTGCATTATTCTTTAAAACTGGCAATAATACAAAATGTTATCAAAAGGTTATGAATGCTTAAAGGGTAAGAATCAGATTCCCCCCAGAAAGAATAAAATCTGACAGAAGAGTTGTTCTAATTGACCAACAAAGAGTTAATAGGTGGGTACAATAGGTAATTAAACCAATTGACCAATCTGTTAAAGTCTCTTTAATTTTGGATAGCATCACAAAAGGTTTAATTCAAATTTCCTGTGTTAAACTGTGAGGTATTTTCCGTTTGTTTTTTTTTTTTTTTTTGTTTTTATATATATCTATGTTTTTGTTCTCCCCCCCCCCTTTTTGGAGTTCATGCTTCATTTAGGAGGAAAAAAAAAAGTTTGAAATTTATATTTATTCTGTTATGCGAAGCTACTTTGGCCAAGTTATCAGCAGCCATTACAGCTCCATGCCACGTGTTGTTCTTTGAATGGGAATTTACCTAGCAGGCCGACTCGCTTTGATATTTGGGAAAAGCAAGAATTGAAGAATGAATCTTAATTCAAATTTCCTGTGTTAAACTGTGAGGTATTTTCCGTTTGTTTTTTTTTTTTTTTTTTTGTTTTTATATATATCTATGTTTTTGTTCTCCCCCCCCCCTTTTTTTGGAGTTCATTTGGACTTTAACTAAGTTAAAACTTAGTTAAACTCCACTTTTGTAAGTTTGTGTTTTTTTTTTTTTTTTTTCAAAGGATTGTTCGTGTTCGATTTTTTTTTTTTTTTTTTTTTTTTTTTTTTTTAATAGGAGTAGATAGGTCACACTATCGCCCGGTCTATACTCCTCCCACGTCTATTGAACTGGAGTAGAGGCTCGTTCCTTGTTTCCTGTTTAGGATGTGGTTTCCGGTTTTCACTTCTCTCTCTTCAGACCTTGGTACTGGTGCTTCCGTGAGTTTCCTGCGATCTGGCCGGTTGGTGGCAATGGCTCATCACTGTGAGGGTACCGGGTTGGCAGTTTCCTGGTTGCTGCTTCCGACTGGTAGTTAGGAGCCCTAACTCTTGCGTAGCGTCAAGAGCGGCTGCTCTGATCAACAGTTGTATAATATCGGGGTTCTTGTAGTGCCATGTCGCGCATGGATAGGTGTCCCTGCAAGCGCTTTCGGTGGGCAACCCCGAGGCCACACCTTGTTGCAGCCCTAGCCAGTCCCCCTCCCAGCTCAGATCGTGGGTAATGACCGCCTGTATCCTCTACCCTAGGTCCCTTTCTATAAACCAAAAACATGACAAGACAAAACAGAAATGACCCTAAACCAGCTAAATCCAAACCACCTAAGCCCATTAACCTCTCCTTCACTAATATCCGAGGCATTCGTACTAACTTTGCTAGTGTAGAAGCGTTCCTGCATGAAAAGTCCCCTGACATCCTCGCGCTCTGCGAAACTAACCTCAACTCAACTATTCCCTCCTCTGACCTCTTCATCCCTGGTTATCTTCCCCTTTTAAGGAAGGATTCTACTGTCCACATGCATGGGCTGGGTGTTTATGTCAGCGAACACCTCCCCATAACTAGGGTGACTTCACTCGAATCTACTGACCACCAATACATATGTCTCCGCTTGTCTCTCCTCAGTTCGGTTAGCTACCTATTCTTCCTTTACCGTTCTCCCTCCTCTCCTGACTGCTCCCTACTAGATAGCATTGCCGACGACATAGATAAGGCTATTACCTATCACCCATTTGCCCACATATTTGTATTTGGAGACCTCAATGCCCATCACTCTGAGTGGCTTGAAAACGCTGTTACTGATTCGGCGGGCACTCACGCCATGAACTTTGCTATTTCCCAATCCCTTACGCAAGTGGTGGACTTCCCCACTCGCTTCCCAAGCACACCCTCGGGTCATTCCTCACTGCTAGATATATGTTTCACCTCTGCGCCCGACGCCTGTCAAGTCTCGCAGCTTTGCCCTCTCGGCAACTCCGACCACGCTGTAGTCTCCCTCAGTATTTCTTTCCAATCTCACTCCCCCCAGGATCCCCCTACTCATAGAACCTCCTACCTCTACCAAAAAGCTGACTGGGAAGCCTTTCGCGATTTCCTCTGCGACGTCCCTTGGGGAAAAGTGTTTGACCTATCAGTTGATGACTGTGCCTCTGAGGTCTCGTCATGGGTGAAAGCTGGCATTGATGCCTTCATACCCACCAGGAAGTATTGCTTAAAACCTCATTCCCCTCCGTGGTTCTCTCCAGCCTGCTCAGCCGCCATTGCCCACAGGAACCATTACTTCCATCTATTCCAGAGACAGCCAACTGATCACAATAGGCGCCTGTTCACATCCGCTCGCAGTGAGTGCAAGAGAACTCTAAATGACGCCAAACAGTTGTTTGCGGAGAGAATGCGACAGCACATAGCTGACCGCAAGTTCGGCTCCAAGGACTATTGGAGGATTTGTAAACGAGTGCTCAACAATAGGAAATCCTCAATACCTCCTTTAATCCATGGATTTGACGTTCTCACGTCATCTGCTGAGAAAGCTGAGTGCTTTGCCCGCAGATTCTCATCCAACTCCACACTCGACTCGTCCGGAGTGCACCCACCCGACTTCCCTATTAGAACTGAGGCCAAACTGCATGACGTGTATATTACCCCGACAATAGTATCCAGAGTAATTTCAAAACTCGACCCCCATAAGGCGTGTGGAGACGATGGAATCCCGGTGATAGTCCTTAAGAGGTGTGCCCCTGAACTTTCCCCTGTCCTCTCTAAACTGTTTAACTACTGCCTTTCTGCTTCCTGCTTTCCTGCATGCTGGAAATTCTCCTCAGTCGTTCCTGTCTTTAAGAATTGTGGTGAACCCTCGGACCCATCCAACTATCGCCCTATCAGTCTCCTACCAATATTCGGGAAAGTGTTCGAGGCTATAATAAATGCTGAAATAGTTCATCATCTCACCGCCCACAAGCTGTTCTCCGACAGGCAATATGGATTCCGATTTGACAGGTCCACAGCCGACCTGCTAACTACTGTAACGGAGTACATGCTACAGGCCCTTGATGAGTCTGACGAGGCTCGCGCGGTTGCTCTGGATATCTCCAAGGCTTTCGACAGGGTTTGGCACCCTGGCCTCCTATGCAAACTACGCGGTTATGGTATTACCGGTCGCCTGCTTGACCTAATCCAATCTTTCTTAAATAACCGCAAAATGAAGGTCGTTCTGAATGGGCGTGCCTCTTCGTCCTACAGCACGAATGCTGGTGTCCCACAAGGCTCTATCCTGGGCCCAACGCTCTTCCTTATTTTCATCAACGACCTCCCAGATGAGATCAGGTCCCAAGTAGGCATCTACGCAGATGACACTACAATATACTCCCGCTCCAGTAAGAAACCTGTCGTGGCGGACAGACATAATCTCGCTGCTGACCTTGAGCGGGATCTACACTCTGTGGTGAACTGGGGCAAGAAGTGGCTTGTCAACTTTAATTCCTCTAAGACCAAGCTGTTGTCTGTCAACCATTACAGGCAACCTCTTCTGCCTCCCATAAGCATGGACCAGATGATTCTCCCGGAGAGTAATACACTACGCCTCCTCGGACTTACCCTGTCCTCAGACCTCAAATGGAAGCACTATATTGAATCCATAGCAAAATCTACTGCTAAGAAGATTGGGTCACTATGTCGATCCAGGATGTTTTTTCCACCTGAATCCATCCTGCATATATACAAGTCAACCATCCGTCCGTGCATGGAGTACTGCTGCCATTTATGGTCAGGTGCCCCTGCCGTTCTCCTCAGTGTTCTTGACAAGCTCCAAAGGAGAGTCTGTAATGTGATAGGTACTGATCTGGCGACTCGTCTGCAGCCACTTTCCCATCGTCGAAATGTGGCCTCCCTCTGTCTCTTCTATAAATACTTTCATGGCTTCTGCTCGGATGAGCTTAAGTCACTGATGCCTCCTCAACAGGTGTTTACCCGTTCAACCAGACTGGCAACTGGGTCCCACCCATTCACAGTCAGGTTAGCCAAACGCAGACGACAATTCTACTCCTGCAGCTTCCTCTCTCGCACTTCCCGCCTGTGGAACTCACTCCCGTATTCTTGCTTTCCTGACGGCTACGACCTCCAGAAATTTAAAAGCAAAGTTAATACTCACCTACTAACCACTGGCCTCTAGCTCTCTCTCCCCTCCCCTGTATAAGCTTCCCTTTCTCTCCGCCCATGTACCTGTCATTGCACCTGCTTTCTCAGTTTTCTATTGTTCCTTTCTAACTAGCTTGTACTCCTCACTCTTTTCTAATTAATCTTTCTACACTTATGTAACCCCCTGCACATCAGTGGCGTTTCTGCCTTGCTCGGGGTGAAATGATTAAAAAAAAAAAAAAAAAAAAATAACAATATTAAGTAAAAGAAAAAAAACTTTGTTAAAAAAATATAAGTTGGATGATAACAACGTTCCTTTTATGAGAAAGTGTTTGCTCTACTTTCTTTGTTTTTGTAAAATGAGGAGGAGTGAGTCAAGGTGACAAGTTATAGTTTTAACCGAAACTAATTGATCAGTAGTCAGTGGGGCATTGTTGTTGTCAGGTCTTAAAATATTCCAGACACATTTATAGATTTTTACCTGTCCTAACTCCCTGCCAACCTTCTTATCCCATACCTTGGAGGCTGGCTAACTGGCTATTCCTTAGATGAGTCACATCTAATGTTAATTATTGTTGCCCAGGTCAAAGGTAGGTCAGCTGATCACTAAGCAAAGAGAAAAGAAGTGTGTGTGTGTGTGTGTGTGTGTGTGATAAGGGTTGCAGTGATAAGTTGTGTTGTCTTTACAAGTCAAATAATCACTGCAAGTACAGCTTCATACAATAAATAAGAGTCATATAGACTTATATTACATGGGTATAAAAGGGTTTTTAGATTTTAAAAAGTATTAAAAAATTATTGCTACAATAATAATTTTTATCTTTTTTTAAAAAGTTTAAGACTAAAATAATTAGATTAAACTTTACAGATTTTAAATTGGTTCTTATAAAAGATCAGAAATTAAAACAAGAAAACAATTGCTTGAAAAAAATAAATTAAATTGAATTTCTTAAGAAACAAAGCTATAGCATGCTAATGAATTATTTAAAAAAGTCAATGAAGTTATATATATGATGCAATGAATAAATTGTCGTCTAAATTACACAAAAAAAGTTATATATATGATGCAATGAATAAATTGTCGTCTAAATTACACAAAAAAGTTATATATATGATGCAATGAATAAATTGTCGTCTAAATTACACAAAAATGAAAATAACATTAATGTTTCATTTTATCACATATTTACTACAATTACACAAAAATATCTTGAAATACTACAGACTAACTTTATTTAATAAAATTGCCATTAGCTTCAACCATAGTCTCCAGACAACTTTGGAATCTCTTGCAACTCTTTTGGGTGGTCTCGCTGTTTAAGTTGGTGACTTTTGCCATAATTCTTGCTTTCAGTTCAACTTTGGTGTTACAAGAAATTTTTCTGGCCTCTCACTGAATTGCACCCCACACATAATAGTCAAGGATAATACAATCTGGGGAGATAGGTGGCCAGATGTACAGGGTGATGTGGTCACAGAAATTGTCTAACAGTCATGACTGGGTTTTCTTGCTTGTGTGGTATGGTGCAGAGCCCTGTTGCTAGATACAGGGTCTTCCAGCAGCCACCCTCTTCAATCAAGACAGCACTAACTTCTCAAGGTACTTGATGTAGGCCTCCGTGTTGAGTGAGTCCCTCACCAACAAATTTGGGAGTTCTTTTCTTATCAAAACTATCGAAGTTTTCTGAACTGCTCCAGCTTTTAAATCACTATTAGACTCTTCCAACTCTTTCTGAATCCTCTGAACTGTCCTCAGACTGACACCAAAATATTCTAAAATGTATTAGAGCTTACTGTGAAAATAGCAAGCAGTACAGCATGCCATTTCCAAATTTCTGGCAGGATTAATTGCATTATGGTACTCATTTTTCTCACAGATGGTACCCAACTGACCCTACAATTGACTGTGCAGTTGACAAAATCAAGAACAATGTATGTGTGCAAAATTAAAAGTATAAAATGCCGACAATTTACCTATCGCACTATATATATATATATATATATATATATATATATATATATATATATGAGAGAGAGAGGGGGGTATATGCACACACAAGTTCAGTTATATAGCATCAAAAGTGCATTGATAATTTTTTTGGTTTTAGTTTCTATTTGAAATATTTTTTTTTAACTATTTAATAAACCAGAACATGAACAAAATAAATAAAAATATAACAAAATATAACAAGGGATGTATGTAATGAAACTTATATAAATGAAACATTAATGTAGAAATACACCATTTATATATATATATATATATATATTTTAGATAGTGTATCTGCAAAAGAACAATATGAATAAAAGCAAAAGAAAAACTTAGCTAACATGTTTTGTTAAAGTCCCACAGAGGATGTAGGATAAGTTAGCTAAGATAAGTTTTTTTTTGTTTATTCATATTGTTCTTTTACAGATGCACTATCTGATATACATATATATATATATATATATATATAGCCAGCTAATCCCCATTGTAGACACCTGCTAAGGCACACTTGTGTTTGTTCAACTCCCACAGAGCCCACCTGTGGTTTATACTGTAACTATGCTGAGTGAACCTTAGTTACAGTTTCTTGGGGAAAGCACACTATCTAGCATGAACAGTCAAAATTCAGGACACTCAAACCCTCAGTCACACTGTTGTGACTTTGAGATCGCCCAACTATTGACAGCTCCTGAAAAAGAGCTATCTACACAATTTCACTTACAAGGCTTGGGTCAACCCATGGTATGGTTTTCAGTCACTTTCCAAATGTGTTGCATGCTGGAATTGCCTCCTCCAGAGCGATATCAAGAAGTCACCTTCCTGACAAATTGACCATTCTTAGAATATTTTTATCTTATGGTGTGTGTGTGTGTGTGTGTGTGTGTGTATATATATATATATGAAAACAATAAACAAAAACTAAAAATTCTTAAAGCTATATACATAAAACAGTTGAAACCTAACCTGAACAAGATAAGCTATGAAATCTCCACAAATATCTTTAAATGCCTATAATTAATAACAGAAGCCATTGGTTTATTCAAATGGCTTCCCTTACTTAATATTTCTTGTTTTCACTCTTGCATGTTCATGCGTGATGTCATCAGCTGTGGTGCGATATACGCTTCCAGCGTCTACTATGCACGAGTTTCTCATTGCTTGCAAATCTTCCATGTCAACAAAAACAGACAGTCATTATTGTCATTACTGTCCATGAATTGTTATTCTATAATGTAATTTGAAATCTTTGGAATGGCTTTTATAAGCTGTAAGCTTAGATTGGATTATAAAATAAATTATGTATCAATATTGTGATTTTCTTTCATCATTTAATGATAATGCTATTAAGCTTATCAGACAATATGAAAAAAAAAATTACATAAAATAGACAAAACTTGTCTACATTATTTAATGAAACATGCATCAATATATATATATATAAATACACACACACACACACACACACACAAACAAGAAAAAAAAATTCTTCTAAGATATACTATATTTATTGGTAAAAGTGCTCAATATCAGGGATACAGTGTATGCAAATATAAAATATAATAAATGCAGAAGTCAATACTGAAAGGAATCTTTAAGTATCAAACCATTTAAAGATTATGCTCAAGCATGAAACAGACTGTCACCTTTTGGTATTGACCTCCATGTCCACATACACGCATTATATATGAGAGAAATAAATAAACCAAAAAAAAAAAAATAAATAAATAAAATTAAGAAATATTACAAATATAATAAGACAACTATTTTTGTGATCTTTCAAAGACCTTGTTAAACAGATATGAAAATAAACACAGATGAGCCTAGCACCTGGTAACCAAAGAGGAAGGGGCCTCACCTTTTACTATTAAAATGACTATTCCTTTACAAGATGATAATGACCAGTAAAAGAAAAAAAGATTTTTCTCCATCAGCTGCACTCAGTGTGTAATGAAAAATACAGTCTTACTATTTTAGAAGCTTTTACCAGATATGAATGTGAATCAAAGCCAGGCAGCTGATGTATGCCTATTAACAGCTTGAAGCATCAGTGAATTCAGAAAAGGAAGAAAAAAAAGAAAATTATTCTAATGACAGCTGCTGTTAACCACCAAATTATTATTTTTCTAACACATAAAAGCTTAAAAAGAGAAGAAAATGAAAAGTAAGACTGTATCTGAAACACTTGTAAATACTGTTTCAACAACTATATGTAGCCCCTTTTTTTGCTTCTGTGGCAGATATTTACATGACCACACAAATGCTAGATAGACTTTATCTCCAACTGTGCCATCAAATAATTTCTGCTATAAGAAACTACCATATTTGATAGCATTTTGGACCACACTTTCCAACAAAAGAGGGCAGATGGGAAGAGAGATTTAAGAGGGATAAAAAGAGAGAAAGAGAAGTGTAGGAAGAGAGAGAGGAGAGGGATTCCCCTGTCATCAGTTTAAACTGACACTTTTTCTATATAGCCAGGCTGTAGTTATAAACTTTAATTTTGAAATTTTAAAATTTCACTGGCACATTGCAAAATTTAGAAGTGTTTATTTGAAATCAAGAAAATACTAACTTTAAGCAAAATAGTCACAATATCTGGGGGAAAAAAAGGTGTCAGTTTAAACTGATGCCAGAAGTATATGCATTTTACTAAGTTATTTAATTTCGCTCAAATGTTTCAGCAAAATAAAAATCACACCCCCTTCTCATGATACACTGTAAAAGATCCACTTTGCCTTAGAGTAAAAATGCCTTATAGATATTTGCTGATCAAATCTGATTGGCAAGAGCATTATGCTCAAACAATTTTACTCGTCTTGGTTGCTGTACCCTCAATGTTTTGTCTGCTGTACCCTTTAGTTTTACTCACGTGTCTATTGTACTTGGTAACCTTTTTGGAAATATGAACTAAACCTTGTTTTCATTCTGCTTTTCATGCTCTCTTGTTTCAACCTTTTTTTTTTTTTTTTTCCTATTTGCCTTTGTGTTTCATGCTCATTTCTTTAAGGAAACATCTAATTCCTTGACAGTTGTGAGTTCAATCTCTGGGATGAGTAGTGCAGATTAATAATTCAGCTAACAACTTATAAGTATATAGGCTTCTTAATTCTCCCTCATAAGCTCTAGTTGCATGTACTAAATTATGACTCACAATTTATTCAAGATGTATTTAAAAATGCAATTAGTAATAATCATCACCAGAATTAAATTTTTTCTGCACAAGACACTGCCCCACCCCTATAAATTTCAACAAATCTGATTAAAAATTTTTTTAAAAAGATTGAATAATGGTGATACATTTCAATACTTGATTATAACTAAAGGGAAGAGTGCAGAGAAGAGAGCAATGAACTTGGGTAACAAACTGATCTCTTTTCCTAAATGATTAAGGAACAGTGGGTGGGGAGAAAAAGATTAAAGAATGATTGACAAAATAAAAATGAATACAGAATAGGAAAAAAATAAAATGTTTTCTAAGAATCAAAACACGGCATTTGCAACAATTTCTATTAAGATAGAGCGAGAAAAGGAATAATTGGATTACCAATGGCTGTGATGACAAAGACCTTGTATGAGGCATACATTTTTTTTTAACTTAAAACTATGAGTAAACTTTGACTAAAATTTAAAAGTTACTGGTACCGGGGAAATGATATGAATACTATAGAAGAATTTGAAAATTTGTTTTGCATGCACTCATGAGTCAAATCAATTTAAAAAAAAAAAAAAAATTTACAGCTACTCCCTCCAAAAAAGCTTTTATCAGCCATTTTTTAAAAATTGTTGATATTTTTATATTTTTGTTTGAACAAAAAGGAAAACACTTTAATGAATATTTTTAATGATTTGGGATTTTATTTCAAAATATTTTCTAATACTTTTCTATTAAGATAGAGTTTAGTAATAAATGAATGCTTATCTTATAAAATGTATGTATACCCAAAAGAAAAGCTTATAGTTAGAAAAGTAAATTTATAAACAGCTCATCAAGAATGGTGGTTAACATCAATAAGAGGAGCAACTAATAGAAAACATTTCTCTACAAAAGTGATAAAATGACAAAAATGTGAGCACAAAATGATTTCTCCATTTCTACAGTTTCAGCAAACATTCTACCATTTCATCAAAATAATTCCCCATTTCAATGAATATATAATTTAAACAAAATAATCAATTCCTAAAAAAGTCTGCTAATCAGGTACATCAGAGAAAGTGATCAATGCCATATTAACTTGTAGAGTCTTGACATTTCTGAATTTCTGGTGAACAGTGGCCAACCAGAACTAAAAGTGTCATGCATCTAAACTTATTTATAAATGGAACTTTGTGTGTGTGTGTGTGTCTCCGTGTCCATTACCTATAGACTCCAAAAAGGTTGAACCGATTTTCTTGAAAATTTACACAGTTGTACTATAAGTGTCTGCAAGTGTTCTTAGCTAGGTTTTGTGTCGATAAATATAAAAAATCGCTAATAAAAAAAATCGAGTTTTAGAAGAAGTGGTCCGATTTTAATCAAATTTAATACACTCATAGACAAAGACATAAGAAATGATATTCAGAAGTTTCAAGGTTGCAGTTCTTACAGTAGTGCAGAAAATCGATAATATATAGATATATAAAAGGCAATATGTTTGTGTGTGTGTCTCTTTGTATGTCTGTATTTTTTTTATTTTAGTTTTTGCTTCGGGTTATGCTCTAAGTAGGTATAATTGTAGTTCTTAGTCTCAGCCATCATACCATTTACTCAGAGGACTTATTTAGCCTTCAAAATTCAGTTTACGATAAAAAAACTTATTTGATATCCATATCAGGAAATGAAAATTTGACTTACATCCATTCATTTTTCTTTCAGTCTACGGTTTCATTTTAACTGGAAACAACTATTGCTTAGTCTTTCATGACAACGTCCAAAGAGTCTGAGCTCCAGAACCATGGATTATTTTTAAAGCTTTCATTACACCTGAGCAACACCAGGCTATACTACTAGTTTATATATAATTATCAGCCAGTTGGCTGGCTCTCTCTCTCTCTCTATATATATATATATATAGAGAGAGAGAGAGAGATATAAAATGGCAATCATTTTACATATTTTCTGACTCAAAGAAACCACACAAAATCAATCTTAATTAAAAAGACTAACTTATAATAATTGAATTAACTACATTAACTTTTTATGAAATAATCATTTTCAATAATAAGAAATTTTAATGAAGATACACAATTAATATATATATATAGGGTATAATGAGTAAATTGTCATCATTTTATATTATTTAATTTTGTACATATGCATTGTTTGTTTTTTTTATTTTGGCAACTGCATAGTATAGTAGGATCAGTTGGGCACCCTGTTAAAAAAAGAGCAAAGATGATGCAATTCACTCCAGACATTTGGAAACAGCATATTGTACTGGTTACTTTGAACCAGAAGCTCCAATATAAACATTGGAGAGTCTTTGGGTGTCAATCTCAGGACAGTGCAGAGAAACTGGAAGGAAATGGATGAGTCTAATGGAAATTATGAAGGCACAGCAGCTCGGAAAACTAACTCTGATAAGAAAAGAAGTCCCAAATTTGTTAGTGTGGGACTCAATACTTAAGGAAGTAGTGCTGCCCTGGGTGAAGAAGGTGGCTGCTGGAAGACCCGATATCTGACAACAGGACTGACACACAAATAGGAGAAACCAGTCATGGATGTCAGACAATTTCTGCAATAATATCATCTTTTACATTTGGCCACCTAACTCCTAAGACTGTAACTCCCTTGATTATCGTGTGGGACACAATTGATCAAGAGACCAACAAAATTCCTTGTAATACCAAAGATGACCTGAAGACAGGGATTATGACAGCATTCATCAACTTAAACAAGGAGACTGTCCTGAAGAGATGCAAGAGATTCTGAAGTCTGGAGGCAGTGATTGAAGCCAATAGTGATTTTATTGAATAAATTTACTCTTTAGTATTTCAATTATTTTTGTACGATTTTGGTAAATATATATGTTAAAATGAGATGTCAGTGTTATTTTCACTTTTGTGCAAAGTAGACAATTTATCCATTGCACCCTGCACGTATGTGCATGTAAAATCAACATTAGAATTTATTAGCAGCTGTGAAAATAAATTTTGCACATAAGAATTAATTAATAAGAACTCTAATTAAATTAAAAATAATTGCTTGAATCAAAAACTGGCAAACATAGCATGATCAATGAAGAAAAGAAAAATATAAAAAAAGCATAAGGATAAGTAAAATATTAGAGAGTAAAATTAAACCTATGAAAAATTGGCTCTAGATTTCTCTTTGATAATGAGCAAAAGATTTTCAATAAAAATGGATTGTTTAAACTTAACTGTTCCTAATGATAATTATATTTATACTTATTTTTGTATGTTATTTATATATAAAAGGAAGAAAAATGTGTTAAAGTTAGCTGTGTTTTTGAATTCCTCATCCAAAATTACATTCATGGTGTTATATAGGAATTAAAAGTCTAAAATTTCCTGCAAAACTAAAAGCTTCCAGTTATTTTTTTATTATTCTCTAATAAGTAATGGCTGGCTGCTTGTTTTCTGCATATGCTCATCTGCTAGGGTGGCTAGCTATTCCCGATAGAAGATACCTACTCTGGCTCATTTCTATTTCTTCAACATCCAGAGAGTCAGTGGCTAAGAGTGTTCAAATTTATTACTGAATGAACGATGTGTAAATGCATAAGTAGCTACTGTTTTTAAGGTCTACCATTTTGTCTACCATATGGTAGACTTTAAAAACAGTAGCTAGATTTTGTCAAAATATGATTGCTTTAAAATCTGTATTTATTTCTCAAAAACTGACAATTGTCAGAGGGAAGAAAATAGTCAATAAAAAACAAAATGTAACAAGAGAAATAGGAAATTTTTCATTTTATTTTTAATGTTTTAAATTGTTTTTCTCCCTCCTTTTTCCATATGAAGTGGATAATCATAGCTCACCACAACTCACTATCCTTTATAGTACTAAGCAAGGTTTGTCCCCTTACTATCACTCCCAGTTTCTGTTCTGCTGTTCATTTATGCAAGCTCATTAGGTAGGTTAATTGCTACTTTTCTTTTGCCTCTCTTGCCTTCAATATGTCCTGTGAGTGTCAAATTCCCCAACCTCTCTTCCTTTATTGAGTGTCCCAGAAACTGTCTTTATAAATGTAAATGCAGCACTAGATTGACAGCAAGATCTCATCATTTTACAGTTGAAATGGCTAGATGTAACTCTAAGCTCTATGCTGACAGTTTCTTTGATTTTCAAAAATTTACATGCTTTGTCAATCATTATTTTCTGTCTTCTTAATTCCTGTTCATTTATTGTTCTCTCTTGAGGTTTTTTTTTCTTATATTCTCTAACACTTAGTAACCCCTTGCATCTTAGTGGCTTTATTGCTTTGTTTGGGAATTAAATTATTTTTAAGAAAAACTCCTTTTCATTCTCATTTTCTTTAAAATTTCCTTGTTACTCATATGTTTGGTTCATGGTATTCTCAGCCTCTCTCTGTAGAACCATGTGTTGCTTAAAATCTCATCTGTGAGGAAATTGTCCAGCTTTCACTGCCATATAAAAGGATTTATATTACAAAGTAGTTCAGCACTTCTTTCTTTATAATTAAATTTTCTTTTCCTTAATACATCAGTTCATATCTATGCAACCTGCTCCTGCTTAGCAAATAAACATGCCATCGTTATAGTAACAAGAGGCATTGCTCAACACCAATAAAGCAAATATGTCAGGTGTTAAAATTTAACTTAATATCATTAGTAAGTACAAATAATCAGGTTGATCATACCTTTCATTTAACTTTTTTTTCATAGATTTTTTTCTTATAAGAATTAAAAAAAGTTATCAGAAATTAACAGAAAGAATAAGAAATAAAAATATACATGAGATGTAAAAAAAGACAATTCCAATATCAAGCAATTGTATTCAGTGTATAATTTAAATTACAGAAATATATGAAGACAAGACACTTAAAATTATCAATGTTCATTTTTACCAATAAATAAAACAATGTAGGAAGACTGGAAGTTATATGTTAACAGAATTTACATCAGAACTAAGATGATATCCTTGTATTGCTATTGGAGATTTTTTTTTCTAAAGAAAAAAACCATAATGCTGTTTTTATATTTTTAAGTAACAATTTTAATTTCATTAAAATCTTTTCCTGTCATTATTAGACAGAAGAAAATGTAAAAATTTACCTTTCATAAAAGCTGAAATAAACACAACATTATACACAAATGCACACATGGGCAGGGCATGTACACAGCTACACGTACTCAAGCTCACACACACAAAAAAAAAAAAAAAAAAAAAAAAAAAAAAAAATCAACCTTACACTAATTAAAAATGCATAAATTATTTCTTTACTCAATATAAAAAAAATAAAGAGTCAATTGCTGATATCTCCTGACGAGTGAATGGAGCAATTGAACATCTGTCTGCAAAACTGTCGAGTCAAGATGTTGAAAATAACATCAATCAGCTAATTGGTAAATTTTGTATTTTACAGATATGTCTAAAAGAAAGAGATGAGGAAAACTGTATTTAAATATTAACAGAGATGTTTTGTTCACTGACGTACTTTATCAAGGCAAAAAACAAAATAAATTTAAAACAAGGTATCTATAAGCAAAAATAAAATGTTGGTTACTAGAAAATTATAAAACACTCAAATATTCATTAGTTCAACTGAAAAATATTCAATATTTAACTACAGCATCTGCATACTCAAAGAGAATTTTTTTCATATGAAATATAGTGCTTGAAATGTTATGGTTGAAATGATGAATTTCACTATTTTCTTTTGATGTGTTTGTTTTATATGTTGACTTGGGTAAGTAGTGGTTCTACTAAGAGAATAAGATTAGGTGAGGAGAATGTGTATAAACTTCCTTATCAGTAATTTTCAATGAAACATGCTTCAAAGAAAGGTTACTACCCAAATATACATTATATATCTCAAGGCAAATGTAAGAATTTTATTTTGTAATAAGTATTTATGCACTCATTTTTTTTTCAATACAATATACATTTGGTGCTACATTCAAGGATATCATAAATGCAGGTTGTGTTGAAGTATCTAAACCAAGTCTGAGAAATAGGAATAAAAATTAAATTATTCACTTCTACTGTTTTTCCAAATTCAACTACTGAAAAATAATTCTGAAAATGAAAACTATTTTCAGAAATTGCTGATTAAGCTTCTTTGTCTTCTGTTACACTCAAAAATGTTTTATCTAGTGAAATAAATGTCTCATGTCAGGAAAATATATGAAGATATATCTATTAAATTCTTACACATATTTAATATCTTTAGCCACAATTTAACTTTCTGTATTTTATATACTACAAAAATAAATAAAAAAATTACATAAATTAAAATGATAATTCTGTCACTTTTTTTATTCTCACTTTTTAGAAAATAAGTTTATTGTAATAAAAAAAAAATTAACCTCTTCAAACAAAAAATAAGAGAATTTACTTATAAATTGGTAGTTGGCACTTAGAATACCCCAAGGAAATAAAAGAAAAGATATAGAAATGTCACCTACCACATAAATGCTTACAGACTGATATAGGAATGATCAATGATCAATATTTAGTTATCCCCAAACCAAATAAATGCTTATAGACTCAAATATTTAAAAAAGGGAGGAAAAAATTAGAATTGAGGATTATATACTTTCAAAGCAAATTTTGTTCCAACAACATCTTTTTTCTTTTTTTTTTTGGCAAGATATACATTAAAAAATGCAAACTAACACAAAGTGCATCTTGCATAAAGGTGCTCTTAAAATGAGCAAAAATAAAAATTTTACATACCTACAAAAAGGATTGAAAACAAAACTTAGATTCTTTGAAATGTTCAAGCAAGCAAACATTTACAGCTGGAAAACAGGACAAACAAACTGACTGAAACAATATTCAGTTCCCACTAGATAACTCCAAGCATTTCCTCAACTTCCAAGTAATAGGATATTGTTAGAATATGGAAAGGTCAGGAATCAGAATTTTTCAGGAGCCAATCACCATAATGCTAGTAAACAGGTGTGGAATTCAAGTGGGGCAGATAGAGGATTAGGGTAGCTTAGCCTGACCAAATCTTGCCTTTGATAATATAATGGACCTTTCAGTTATAAAGAAAAAAAAGAAATGAGATGACCTGGTAATCTTGGTATTAGACTTGTTTACTTGGAAGATGAGCAGGTAATTTGAGTTATTCTAAGATTTTACTTCAAGTTAATTTACAAAGAAAGAAAATGTTTTGTTTTGTTTTTTAATAGTAAGGTTCACCTTTTACAAGGCTCGGAGACCACTTGAAGTAGAGAGTTACTTTAAGAGACTATTTGTGCATATAGGAGTGAAAGATATTGGTTAACCTTAGCCTTAAACAGGTTAAGAGTGTAGTTATCAGGAAAACATCCTCTTGGGAGTCAGTTCCACAGAGAAATGTTTCACAAAAAGAAGCTGTTCAAATGGAACTTACTTCTCACCGATAGAGCACAGAGAGAATGTAAGTAATTTGCTACAATGTAAATGGCATGGCATGAATGTTTGACATGGCGAGACCAGGGAATGTAGTTTGACTTAGCACTTTCCATGGAAGTAGCAGTAGAGTAGCCAGAGGCTTGCCAAAGCCCACCTGTGGGAGAGAGATTGGAGTGTGAAAAATAATTTGTCACCTACAAGGGCTTGGAGATGCTTTTTGACCATTTTACTTGCATCCTTAGCAATGAATTGTATGTATGAGTTTCACTTGAGATCAGGTGCAAAATTCAGGCCTAATATTCTTTCAAGACATGGTGCCTCCCTGAGAGGATATCCATTAATCCTGATTGGGATCAGATTTGCGATGGAATTCAACTAGCTTGGTCTTTGAGGCACTGAACTTAACCAGCCAGTTTTTACTCCATTGGGTAATTTGCGCAAGATTAGAAAATATCAGTTGCTAATCTCTGACCACCAAGATGTTAGAGGTGAGCTCGTATATAGTTGTATCATTGGCATAGATGTTTACAAATGATCTAAGTATATTCTTAGGTAGATCATTTATGTAAATCAAAAAGAGAGTTGGTCCAAGGAGTGATCCCTGGGGGATGCCTGCATTAACCAACAGAGCCTCGGAGGACTGGCCATTAATAACTACTTTCAGGAACCTACAAGTTAGGAAGGATTTTATAATTGAAATCACTCCTCCAGTGACTCCATAACTGGAGAGCTTGTGTAGTAAACCTTTGCGCCACACTTTGTCAAAGGCCTTTGAGATATCTAAGTCTATGGTCCTTAAGGTGTGTTTGTTGTCAAGAGCCTTACTGATTCTGTAAGTCATGGTAGTGAAGATGTCAGCAGTGGATCAAGCTAATTGAAACCCACACTGCTTATTGCTGAAGAGGTTCTTTTCTAGGTGCTTGACAACCTTCTTATTGATCATGGCCTCAAAAAGCTTACTGATGATACTGAGGAGACTGATAGGTCTGTACTGGAAGGAGGATAATTGCACACATATTTTTAAAAACCGAGTATATGCTTGACACTTTCCACATGCTTAGAAAGATTTCTCCTTCAATAAGCAGTTGAATAACTTCACTAAAATTGGGGATAATTCTGGGTTGATATTTGCTGGAATTTTGTTTGAGCCAGTGGCTTTCTTTGAGTCAAGGCCTATGATAAGTTTGGAGATTTCTCATGCAGTAATGGTAATATTAGTGAGGTTGTGCTCAGTGAAATGTGAGAAGTTCAGGAGGGGATGGTCTTTGTCATCTAAGATTGATTTAGAGGCAAAGAGATTCACCTTGTCTGCATGAAACAGCTATAAAGTTTGAACTTAAGCCAAAATATCCACTTTTTGGGAGTATAGACAGACTCCATTGCTGAGTTTACCAACTGGAAAAGCTTCTATTAAATGTAAAGGCTTTTAGAATTAATAAATTAATGTACAAGTAAATTTATGCAGGTGTGCTAGAATGTGCATAAATAAATTTTATATATATATATATATATATATATATATATATATATATATTACATACACACACGTGCTGTAGTAAATATTAAGAGAAAATTTAAAATAGGAAATAAAATAAATGCATGGAGTAAGGTGAAAGAAGAAACAAAAATTCAGAAAAGTGAACAAAATACAAAGATATTATATCAATGATCTACTGAATACTTTCACTTCAGATGGCTTTAAAGAAGGGATAAATGAAGATGTTAATGAAGGTCAAAAGAATTCAACAGTATTAATTACTTCAAAATGATTTGGATTGTGACAAAACTGAGGAATGATGTTGAAAATATGAAAGATGATGAAGACTGGAACTCAGAAGAGAAAGCTATGAGGTCATAAAATTCATGAAGAAAAAAAAAATTGTTCAGTAGTACAGAAAATACAAGTGTACATAATTTGAAGAAAAGCCTTACTTTAAAAGAAGAAGAACAGTGAAAAAGTAGGCAAAATGAAAAAAGAAATACAACTGAAAATAAAACTTACTGAGCATTAAACATTGCAAATTAATATTTAATTTCATGAGACTTGATTTTTCATATATTGCCTTAAGTTCATGTTTTGTTGAGTTATAATTTCGTGTTTTCTTAAAAAGAAATCACTTGACCAGTGGTCGAGAGTGAGGGAAAATTTACTCACCCCAAAATCATTTTACTCAACCAACTCCATATGTAAACATAGCATGAATCACTGATGGAAAACAAAAAATGAAATTTTAATTAAAATTTCAAATGTGTTAGAAAGGATTTAAAAAATTTTTAAAAAATAACAACAAAATTTGATCTTTCCTCTTAATAATAGCATAAACATTTTGATGATAAAACTAAAATTTTTAACATAATGATATGCTCTTTTTTTTGGTAATTGAGTGGAGGTGCCTAAATTCATAATTTCTTTCTTTTGTTTGACTACAACCACCATCTTATAGATGATAAAAAATAACAAGTCTGATTTTCTCAACGATTTTCTATAAAAAAAAGTTACTTGTATAATTTGTTTGCGTGGTTGAAAGAAGTATGCATATTTTTTTTTCTTTCTTTCAAATGTTTGTTTTTACTTTTTGTAAGCGGGGAGGAAATATAGATGTTGAATCAGGGATAATATTTTTCCAAATGAGTTTCTAAAAATTTGTGAGTGTCTTTAATCTTGGCAACAGAGACATTTTGGTTCCACTCTGGAAGCGTTACACTGACTGGGATGATAAAAGTGAGACAGGAGCTTGTCAATTTAAATTCCATTTGTCAGATCTTGCTTTGATGATTGTGGGATGTCACTGTCTTTTGTTTAACCACACATTTTGACATAAATCAGATGTCATGCATAAGACCAAAGAGCTCAATAATGTCATTGTAGGTTATTCTAAGTAACTTGTGAATCTTCAACGGCATACGTTTTAGGTTGTAAAAGGAATCAGATTTCCTTTTTCTATATTTGAAGTGACACATTTCATTGCGAGATTTTTAATCGACCGTGGGCGAGTAAAGCAATAAAATTTAATTACCAAATTAAGTTTTTAATTGACCGAGTCAATCAGGTGAGTGAAATCTCAAAGGCTGCCTGTAAGTATCAGATTTCCAAGCCCCTTTGCTCATTATATGCCCCAGGAACTTCAACTCTCTCTTCTGATAAGTATTAATTTTCTTTTTGTTTCCATTTTCTCAAAAACTTTGTTGTTGCTCCCATGTTTGGTCCATGGTATATTCAGCATCTTTCTGTAGAATCACATTTTTTGTTGCTTCAAGTCACCTCTTCATCTTTAAGAAAATTGTCCAGTAATTACTGCCATACAAGAGGGCATACATCACATAGCAGTTTAGTACACTTTTTCCTTATTTTGTAGCAAAACTTTTTCTATTTCTTAGTCTCTGCTTAGCTTTTGGAATGCTTCCATGGCTATCCCAGTATGCCTTTGGATTTCAGTGTCATGCATTCTGTCCTTTGTTAACTAACTTCCCAGATAGTTAAATTTCCACACTTGTTTCATTTTAGCGTCTTTTTTTTTGCACTTTAGGCTTGTCCTTTTGCTCATAACCATGCATTCTGTTTTCTGGCAGTTGATGTTTCTTTCCTCTTGCTTTCCTTTGCTACCTTCTGCAGGATTGTTTATGGATTTCTTGTCTGTGTTATCAGCATATCTTATTTTATGATTGTGGCTGCAAATAACTCTTTGTAAGATTTCTAGTTCTGTAAAAATTGCTTCACTGCATAAGTTGAATAAGTCTGGTGAGAAGACACATCCTTGTCTTACACTGCTTCCTATATTTGTATATCTAGTGAACTCTTTTTCTATCCATATGCAGGTAGTTTGCTGCTAGTAAAATTTGTCCTGCAACCAGAATTGATTCAAAAATTTAATTCAACAAAAGAAGTTTGAAAGTGAAACAAACATTAAGGATTATATTTCCAAGAAATGAAATTCCAAAAACACTAGTATCCAACAACATCCCAGAGTTCTGTGATGAGGAACTATGCTAATGGTTGAACAAAATTTGGATGCAAACTGTATAAAACCCTACTGAATCATATGCAATGAAACAGATTAGCAGAAAGGATGGTGCAAGCTATTAAAAATGTACTGAAAATATGTCCACAATGAAAGAAAAAAAAAATAGAAACATTTATTTGTAAATTGTTACTAGGCTATAGGAAAATGATACATACTGGAAGATTGAAAAGCTCATCTGCTTTCATGGGTAGATAAATTAGACTCCCATTGACCACGTCTTATGCAACAAATGAAAAACTGTGGTATAAAAAGAATAGTAAATCTAATCTGCTAGAAACAAGATTCATAATGAAAAGTGGACAGAACACTATGATAATAGAAAAAAAAATGGAAATGAGATATTAGCGTATTCAGACCAAGTTAGATTGCAACATGATAGCAATGAAAAAATGTAAAGTCAAAATGTCATGTCAACACAAGACAAACATGACAGTGAAATCAAGAGTAGTATAGACTGAAAATGAACACTCCTAAGAAAAAGATCACAATCTTTCATATATAGACAATCTCTTAGGGGGAGTGAGGAAGATAGGAGACAAAGCTCCCAGAAGTACCAGGGAAAATAAGGGGACCAAACATATTTGGTACAGGGAGATGAGATGACCTATTTACATAGTAAATCACCAAGAATATAAATAGCTGCAGCTATTACCCATGAGGTAGTTGAGTGCTTACCACTTCCCATGAGTTAATAATACTACATAACAATTTTTTAGGCTAATGTGTAACCTGTAATAATAGATATAATTTCAATGGTTAAAAAAAAAACATGTTGCTAGTTATTTGTTCTTCCCATTTTGCATATATATATCTTTGATAGGTTATAAAGAATTATTTATTTTCTGTAGTTGAATTCTGTAAAGGTGTATAGTCATTTTCTAGAAAAAAATGTTTTTTAACCATTTTCTTACCTTTCTGATAAATTTTGTAAATTAGTCTATAAGAAAGAAATAAGTTACAAGCCCTATTGTGTGATTTTTAGCAAAGCTAAATCAAGATTTTTTTAATTGACATTTTATTTGCAATTTTAGCTTTTTATTGATGGTTGAACTTATGACTTTTTAAAAATTGCATTAGGCATTTAGGCATTTTTTAAGATACATATTACACCAAACATTTATAACTAATTGTGATTGTTGGCTATTTACACTAAACTTTCAAAACTTGGCTTCCTATTTATAATTATAAGGTGAATCAATTTGCAGCCTGACATATGATTTTAGTTTTGATCTAAAATTTTCACTGTATCATGTTAAATATATATGATTAATATTTACCCATGGATTATATTGTAAAATAGATTGTCAAATAAATGCTTTTCCAAAATTAGGCGATGGATTTATTTATATACCTCAGAAAAACTGTGTATGCATATTCTGTCTACCTTCTAACTATTGATTTTTGAAATGAACTAATTTATGAGTTAAATGTAGATTGACACCTAGATTGCCCATAGTACAAAATTTAAAATTTGGATCTCAGCAAGCTTTCTGTTTCACTATGTTTCTATTTCTGATATTGTGTACTCTTATCAAATATAACATTAAAGTGTATTTATTCAAAAATTTATTTTGCAAATATTTTACATGCATACACACACGTACATACATGTGTGTGTGTGTGTGTGTGTTGAGTTGTGATAGTTTTGGGCACCAAGATTGTTGCTTTTTCAGTAGTTTTAATGATAAAAGGCACTTTGGCAAGCTTGTTTTTTATCGCTAAGTGCTTGATATCAGGGTGGAGATAAAACATTGATAGTTTTAGTACAAAGAATTTGTCACTTACTGAGCAGGTTCATGTTAACTTTGAAATTTCATGAAGACACTGTTGTCTTCACTCATTGAGGCTGGGTTTTTTCTGCTGTAGCAGCAGAAAAAAGACCTGGCCCTGATGAGAGAAGACATCATAAGTGTTCTCATGAAACTTTGAAGTCAGCATGAACCTGCTCAGTTAGTGACAAATTCTTCGCACCCTCAGGCACATACACACACACACAGATATATACAGTTTAATGTAGATCCCTTAAATCTGGCATGCATACTTATCAGACCTAAGGGGAAGCATTCATTATTTTTTTTTCTTTTCCTCCATGAAGAAAAGTAGAAATATCTTTTTATAGTAACAATTGCCATTCATTATTGGTTTCTAATTTCTCTTAGAAATACATGGGCAGGATAATTATTGTTCTTGAAAAAGCAATTTTTGACAGTAACTATCCCCCATCACAAAATTATATTTTCTACTGTTTATAGTATTTTTTAAAAAGTTTTTTTATTCAAAACTCACCAGAAAAATGGAATCTATTTTGTAGCTTAAAAGAAAAAAAAACATCATCCATATTCACGATGATTAAAATTAATCTTGACTACCATTAATAACAAATTTTTAATTTACTGCTAAGATTATAGAACAGTTCTAATGGAATTTCTATAAATAGTGTAAATTAGAAATTTCAGAATTACACATTTCATTTCACCTTGGCATTAAAATATGTGGGACTACTTTTCAAGATAGACATTCAGCAGTTTGACATGACTTAAATCTGACAGTGCATGTAGTGTCTTGTATTTAGTTTTTGTTTTTTTTTTCACAGCTCATCATAACAGTACTAATAGTTCTACTGTATTTATAACCATCTGTGATCCAAGTCTTGACCTCTTATTTCAAGTAGACTGGTAATTCATCTAGTTACATTATATATATCAGGTATCACTTCTGCATATAAGATATAACATATTGTACATTTGTTTTATATTTATGCCTATATATATATACTGCTAAAAAGTGTAAAGGATAAAACTTAATCTCCTGCAAACTTTAAAATAAAGTAGGCATTACTATTGAGGATATATTTCACTGTAGTAGGTGAATGTGAGAATTCATAATGGAGAATATATTTTTCACTTATGGGGTTGCTTGAATTTTGTATATCTGTCAGTTGTACAAGTAATAACAGCCTGTCTGTGTCGCTTCTTTTTTTTTTTTTTTTTTAAATGTGAATGTTGGAGGGGGCTGCAAAGGATATCACTTTTCAATGGGAACTGGATTAGCAGACATTAAGACTGGTGCAATTTTTAACAACTTGCTTACAAAAATCTCTACAGTTGCATTAAGAATTGTATGCAGTTAACTTTTAGCGTTTTGAGTTTCGTTACACTTGAAATGGCATTGTTTGTTTCCCCAAATATCTTTATATACTTGAGCGTTACCATATTGTATGTAAGAGTACTGAAGTTTTTTTAGCATGATTTAGAAAGCATTGACCAAAAATACCTGATTTTTGGTTATTAAGTTACATTTTGGAAAGTAAGTCTGGACAAAATCACCTTCTTGTAATAAAAAAATTGTTAAAAATTCGATATTTAGATTTTAGGGAGGTTGGAAAATAAATTCTAAATTATTCTAAGAGAAATAAAAGGATTTTTAAAACTGTTTTACATTAGATTTAAGAGTGATTCTGAAAATAGCATCTCCAATTTTATGTTGATCTCTGAAATTGATGTAGTAGAAATTTCTGATAAAACAATTTTTTTTTCCTTTTTTTATGACAAGCACTCTGACAAAAATGGCATCTGACATTAAAAATTCATAAAAAGCAGAATCATTTCATTGACTTACTTCATATAGAAAAAAAAATTGCCTGCACACATTCCAATCACTGATGCTTGCTAAAACAATGGATGTAAACACAATTAAGCAGTGGGCAATACATTTCAGTTGCAATGATAATGATGTTGATGACAAGCAATGTTCAGGGTATCCAAACAAAACTGCTAACCCATGATATGAAGGACATCTTGAAAATCCAATAACCAATGGTGTTTACTGTAGCAAAATTGTAGGTTTTCTCTGCCTTTATTATAAATGCTTTCATGATAATTGTTCTGATGAACTTTGCACTCTAGTACCTAGACTTTAGGAATTTAAATGCAGTACTTGATTAACAGTAAGATCTCATCACTATACAGTTGAAATGATTAAATGTAACTAAGTTCTATGCTAAAAGTTTTTTTTTTTTTTTTTTGCACTTCCTATTTGTGGAACTCTCTCTCAGCTTCTTGCTTTCCAGTCAACTTTGATCTTCAGAAATTTAAATGCAATGTCAAATGTGATGTTCCATGTTAATCCTTGTTTTTTTTATTACTTTTCTCCTTAATAGTATATTTTTCTCATTCTCTAACTTGGTAACCCCTTGCATCTCACTGGTGACTGTATTACCTTGTTTGAGGTGAAATTAATTATATATCAGTCAGTTAAGTGCCATATGTGAAACACGCTTGGATGATCATGTCTCGAAAGAGACATGACTGACTGGGCAGAAGATTATCTTGCAGTAGGTTGCCATTGCTTTCTGCGGTAGACTGGTTGCCAGCCAAGGCTATAGAACAAAATCTGTCCTGTTATTTAACCCATAACTGGAAGGAAGAGACAGATTAATACCCTTCCCAAGGGTATTTGTGCGTAAGTGAATGCAATGAATTCAACTGGAATTTGAAGTCGACTCCCTGATATATATATATATATATATATATATATGCTGAAAACTTGCTCTATTTTACAGTATTATTCTGTTCTCTGGATCTGTTGTAGTTTCCATAGAAATAAACATGTGGCATTGCTTTTGGATAGTTTCTTTATAAGTTAAAATTGCTATAAAGGCATAGTTTTATAATTTTCTTTTGTGATCTTCATTCTTCAATGTGATTTTTTAAATATTAATATACTTGAATTCATGTATATTAATGATTCAACATTTAAATTAAACTTTCTCTTGGCAAGAAATATCAATGTAACTGTTCCTGATTTCATTTTTTCTTAAATTTTTTTAAATAGTACTTTTCATCTGAATTTCAGTATTTAATATTTAAAGAAATGAGTAAAAAATGAATACTTGACAACATGCTTTATGAAATTAAAATATTTTTTATTTTAGATTTTGACAGAGAATATCAACATTTTTTTAAAAGTTTTAACTTAATCTTTATTTTTGTTCTAATTTGGTATCTGCAAATTTTGTACATTGGTAAAACTATTTTTTTCTTTTCTCAGCTAGGAATATAATCCGACTGGGATTTACAAAGACTGATTAAAGACTGATTAGCAATTTTGCAGCTGTTCTGTGTGTGTTTGCTATTGAAACACCCAAGTAAGAAAAATAGCCAATGGTGAAGTTAGATTCCACACAGGCATCATCACCCCATTGCATTAAAGGTGTATCTGTAATCCCCTGATGACTATTTTTGTATTTGTAAATATTCAGCAGCTAATCAACTCAAAATTCTGATATTTCACTTATCAAGAAAAAAGTTTTGTTTTTGCAATCATGACCAGATTCAGAAAAAGAAACACCCAAAACTTAGGATTTTTATTCTTGCAGATAGTATTGTGGATACAAATTTTGGTAATGTAGCTGTTAAAGAATGCAGATAAAGAATTTTCTCTGAATAAAGTATACCCAATGGCATAGCAAGGGTTCTCGGTTCCTGGAGGCAAATACAGTTTTATTGCCCCTGAGTTACACTTGAAATGTTTTACTTTGTTTTTGCTGACTTATTAACCCTTTGAATGACTATAAAGAAGAATAAATTACCATTTCACCCAGGCCAAAAATAGTCCTAATATTATGCTTGCAAAATTGGACTTAATTGAATTCAACCTCTACACCAAGTTTGCTTATTTATAATTTGCAAGTCAATTTTTAAATTAATGTTATCCTGTAATGTTATCTTTCAGTGTAACAACTACAGTAAATTCAATGCTATATCTTTAGTTCTAGAACTCATTTGGAGGTCCTAGGTATGACAAATTGCATCTGGCAGCAACACCTCTGATTGGGAGATTGAAAAAAGCCTGGAACCATCTCTTAATTGCTCTTGTTCCCAGGTCCACTTTGACTTGAGGTGGCAGCACCTGTTAGGGTCCCAGCTATGGACAAACTGGGGTCAAAACATTATGAAAAGATAAAAATTGACTTTTATAGTAAAAATTCCAGGAATACATTTTTGAAAAATATATGCATGCCAGAAATACATCTGACTCTCAACAAAAACCACTTCACAAAAATACATCAAAGAAAACTGATCTACAAACTTATTTCTTACAAAGAATACATTCTATTCATACAAATCTATTGTAAAAATCTTGTTGGCATTAAATAACCCATTGAAGTTGATATGCCATAAAACAAACCAAACTCATTTGGAAAATCTTTCATTTGTTGTAGCGCCTATAGGTTATAAGACACACAGAAAAAAATACCAGATTTTATAGATTTACTTAGATTTATTAAAAAATGGTATTCATAGGTACTTTAAGCTTTATATTAACTTTTCTCAGTAGATGAAAATTTGCACCAATGGGCAAAAACTTCACTCTGCCTCCACCTTGTTACATCTCTTGATATACCATATGTACCATATATGCATTAAAGCTGTATCCATAAATCCTGGTGTTTTTTTTTTTGTTTTTTGTTTTTTTTGCATTTGTAAACATTCAGCAGTTAATTAGTTCAGTTTTAATTCTGTTATTTCATTTATCAAAGGAACAAAAATATTTTTCTCTCATTATGACCAGATTCAGGAAGGAAGAAAAAAAAAGAAACCTTAGCATTTTATTATTGCAGATAACATAGTGAATACAAATTTTGGATTTTGGTAATCTATGTGCTAAAGAATGCAGGTAAATAATTCTCCAAATAAGATATCCCATAGCATATCAATATATGCTTTTCACTATAATATGGCTTGCAAATTTGTTTTTATAGACATTATTAATTTTCACTAGTCTCTTATTTCATCTTAATGTTTTAGTTTCTTTCTATTACAACGTCATTCAGACTATCAATCTATAACAGTGACTAACAGATCTGATATAAAAAAAAATGCTTTTGGATAGATTTGAACTCTTTTTGCTTTCAGCTGGTTAAAGCAATTGATGCTCTAACCACTTAGACTCTAATACTTGGTATAATCTAATTTATAAATTTATTTATCATAATTTGATTTTACTGCTATTAGTAGCAGTATTATATTTTTACATTTTCATCTACTAAAATAGAATAATGTTCATTTTAGTGTTTTTTTTAGCATTATATATTATACATGAATTTTCAAATTCAAAACACTGTTCAACATTAAAAAAAAATTATTTAAATATATTTAAGTTATTAAATGCTGTAATATGTATATGTTGCTGTAAACCAGTCAGTTAAGTTCCATCTGTGATACACTCTTGGACAATCATATCTCGAAAGAGACATGACTGACTAGGCAGAAGATTTTCATACAGTAGGTTGAAATTTCTTCCTGTGGTAGAATGGTTGCCAACTAAGACTATAGAACCCAATCTGTTCTGCTATTTAACACATAGCTAGAGAGAGAAGAGATGGATTAATACCTTTCCCAAGGTTATTTGTGTGTAAATGAATGCAACAAATTTAATTCAAACTTGGCTCTCAGATTGTTTTTTTATATCTCCTGCACCATAATGCACATCCAGTCAATATGTGGTCCTAATTGATATCAAAAATGTTTTATTTGCATATCTAATCTAAACTTATTCATAAATGGAACTTTGTATGTGTGTGTCTGTGTGTGTGTGTGTGTGTGTGTGTGTGTGTGTATCCATTACCTATAGACTCTGAAATGGCTGAACTGATTTTCTTGAAAATTTACACAGTTGTACTATAAGCGTCTGCGAGTGTTCTTAGCTAGGTTTTGTGTCGAGGTATCCCCAATAAATATCAAAATTTGATAACTGAAAAAAATCGGGTTATAGAAGGAGTGGTCTGATTTTAATCAAATTTGATACACTCATAGACAAAAATATAAGAAACGATATTCAGAAGTTTCAAGGTTGCAGTTCTTACAATAGTGCAGAAAATCGATAATATATATATAAAAGTTTTCATTACACCCGAGCAATGCCAGGCTATACTGCTAGTTGTTTATAGATAATGAAATACCCATTTGTACAGTGATGGAAATTTACTTACTTCATATCAGTTTAATCTGATGTTGGTATTGATTCAAGAATATTGTATAATATAAACTATTGAAAGCTGTGAAAATATTTTTCATAATTATACATGAAAATTAGATAAAAGTTCAGGCAAAAGAATAATGGTTTCAAATTTGTTAGAGTTTAATTTAAGCCACATGTTTTTAGTTTGCCTTTCAAGAAATTTTAAACTTGTCTCATTTTATCTGCATAGAATTAATGTCTACCTAAATTTAATAAAATTAATCTATATAAAAAAGGAAAGAAAGTTAATTGTAATTAACACATATATTTTCTTAGTAAATGTTTACTCTATATGAAGCCACTCAAGAAAAAGGGTTACTAAATGTGGTTGTTGCATGGACATAGAAAGGAGAAGGGGTAAGTAATTGCACATTATGAGGATATAGGTAACAGTTGATTCTAGATTTGAAGCTATCAAGATTGTAGGGATCAGGGAAGCATCCTCTTAGAGATCTGTCCTATAATGTAGCAGCTCATGAGAAGAGGCTGCTCAAATGGAATATGAAGAAAATGAGGATGGTTTGCTCCAGTATATATGACATCACTGATCTTAGCTGTAAATGTCTGAATTGGTGGAACATTTTCTTTAGAAATATCAATGGAGTAACAAGAAGTTTGCAAAATTGTCTGCAGAGGAGTAGGAGTTGTAGCATGGAAAATGATTTGTTGCTTACAAGGCTGCATAAATGCTTTCAAATTCAGTCAATGCTGGAAAGGGAAGATTTGTCAGCTCCAGCCTATATATAAGACTTTTGATCTGACCTGGCTCTTGTAAAATAGAGCATGGTAGGTGTGGTCAGGTACTTTTTTGTAGTGGCATAAGGAACCAAATGTTTTTCCAATGCCTTTTAATGATGAATCATATGAGTTCCACTGAGGTTAACTTTAGTTCTAAAAGACGCTCAAAGGAAGGTGACTCCTTGAGAGTGCAGTCATTTATCATTATTGGAGAGAATTTAGAGTCAGCTCGATGATAATGAAAAGTTACTTGTTTGATTTTTCAAGTATTGAAAGTATTTGTTCTATATGATAGAAAGATAGGTCCTCAGTTACTAACTCAATTCAGTCTTGTAAAAATCTGAAATCATGCCAAGATGACTATTTTAAATAGAAGCCTTTTTGACATTTTCTTTGATTTTATTTCTTGTATGTGGCAAATGAATCAATTGGAGAGCCTTTTGAGAATACAGACTGCTATTACTTGTGCAACTGTAATAGATATACATATCCAACTTTATAAATCAACTTTAAACAAAGTACAGTAGATGTCCTTAGTAGATTCAGATATGAGGACAGTTTTGAATATAATGTAGCATGTATTTTCTTAAAAAGGCTGCTTACAGGACAGAGGAAAACAAAGTATAACATATTTAGTGATCTTGACTAAATGGATGGTGGAACAGAGTTTGCAAGAAATAAAATAAAAAAGTTTATAAAAAGCTACAAGGGACAGGAAGTTGTGGAGAGACATGATTGCCTATGTCCTGAGGGAAACATGGTACATAAAGAAAACTAGATTGACTGTAAGGTCTCATTGTTTTACAGTTGATGTAACCATAATTTCTATGCTAACAATTTAATTTCTTGCACTTCTCTCTTGTGGAACACTTTTCCAGGTTCATGATTTCCAATCAACTTTGATCTTCAAAAATGCAACGTTAATCATTACAAAGAAAAATCTTATTCACAATGACTGAAAATTTAACTTTCTCCCAGCTGTGTTAACAGATTTAATAAAAAATTAGAGAGCACAGCTGCTGAGTGGACAGTTTCCTTTGTTGAGTAATACTTAACATTCATTTTGTTCTATTACTATAATAAAAAAGGAAGCTTAACTCAATTTTTTTTTAATTAGGAATATAGACTTTATATATTCAACTATATAAATATTTCTTTTTAAGTCACATAAGAAAATTGTAAAATCTATGCCTTTATAGCAATTTGTACTTCAGCTAGTCTTTAAAAATGTTCCAAAAGTAATGTTTATTTTGATGGAAACCATAGTACAGAGACCAGAATAATGCTATAGGGTAAAGTAAGTTTTTCAGCTACGAAAACACTATTTTTCTACAATCACTATCATTGGTTATTGAATTTTTGAGGTGGTCTTCATGTCTTCTTGATAATTGTGTGTTGAAGATTAAACAGCTAATTGGCTACTGATTTTTTTGCTTTTAAATTCATATATTCTTCCTCATAGATGTAGGATGAATGTTTAAAACTGCATTCTGTCTTTCACTATATACATACATACACACACATATATATACATACATACATTAGGACCTTGAATAAGTTCTTGCTGATTTTTCATGAAAAGTAATGTTTCATTTATAAACATTAGTAAGAAACATGTTACTGAAAGTATTGACCATTGCTAGCCACTACTTTTTCCCATCTTTCTAGCAGCATTTGAATTCTACATTGGAAAAAAACATGTCTTTTGAAGCTAAACACGAGTCAACCCATTTTTTAGCATCTTCATAAGAATGAAAGTGCTGATCAGCCAGGCCATGTGCCATCAATCAGAACAAGTAATAAGATAGAACAATGCCTGGTGAATATGGCGAGTGGGTTAGGACTTCCTATTTTAGTGTTCCCAAGTAAATCTTCATGTTTTGCAACATGTGGGCTAGTATTGTCATGTTGCAAAATCACTGTCTTGTCTCTGATCAGATAGCAGCTGTTGTTTCTTCAATACTCAACTCAAATACATCAAATGTAGTCAATAGTGATCTCCAGTGATGCTTTCAGTCACTTTCAGCAGCTCATAACAAACTACACTCAGCTGATCCCACCAAATGCAGAGCAGAAGTTTAAAATCATGGATATCCGGCTTAGCTACCAATGTTGATGCATGGCCGGGCTTACCTCATGATCTTCTACACTTAGGGTTATTGTAGTGCATCATCTTTTTATTGCTGGTCATGATACAATGCAAAAAAACTTTCCTTTTCTGCCACTGAAGCAGCTGTTCAGACATGACAAGAAGTTGTTCAATGTCTTTTGGCTTCAACTTGTATAGCACCCAATGTCCTTGCTTTTGAATCATTCCTAATGTTTTCAAATATTTCAAAACTTGTGTGATCAACTCTTAATGATTCTGCAAGTTCAACTTGCACCTGACATGAGTCATTATGAAACAATGCCTCCAATTCATCATCTTCAAACTTTTTTGGTGTGCTAGAGTGTTCTTTATCTTTAACATCAAAATCACTATTTTTAAGCATCTAAACCAATCTCTGCATGCTGTTTCCAACAGGTAATGGTTGGTGTAAGTCTCAACAAGAAATCTATATGCTTTAGCTGCAGATTTCTTTTGAATAAAGTAATGCAGTAAAATTCCTCACAAATACACTTTCTTTGGCACAAAATCAAACATGTTTAACACTATGAAAACAAAGTTGTTTACACTTCAATGTAATGACATACACTGAATTTCAAGCTTGCTTATATTACTTCTTTACAGATACATTATCATCTGAAAATATATATATATATACAGTTCTGATAACTGCAGCATCTGTTGGAAAACAGCAAGAATTTATTCAAGGTTCATACACACACCCAATACTAGATAACCATAGAAATGAGCAGTGGAACAAGAACAGTTAACCCTCACAGATTCAGTTCAGAATTCCCTGTAGGTTAACCCAATTGATATACACCTGATGAAGGCTTGAGGGCACAAGGGACAAAATGTTGTGATAGCACCAACAAAAATAAGGACAATAGTCCAAATATAAATAGGGTAAATAATGTGTGCATGTGCATGTGGGTTAGAGAAAGAGAGATACCAAAACTAATTTTACATTATTCACCGTGAGAAATCACTCAAGTCACTCTGTTGATATCCTATGTACTATTTAAAATAACCTTCTTGGGGGACTGTTTGAGATTACCATGGTTGACTCATATTGCTTTGTGTTTTTATTGCTTTGTTTTGACTTATTTTGCTAAAGCACTTTGCTTTCTTTTATACTAAATAATAACCATATCAGTTTCTTTAACATTGTGCATAACTACCTAAAAAGTCCTTATCTTAGAATATGATAAAAAAATAAAATTAAGGAAATAAAAAATAGATAGGGTAAGTAATAGTGCATACCACTTGCCTCTTCCAGTAGACCCTGAAACATATACTTGCATTACCAGTCTTTCACATTATCTTTATCCCAATTCAGAATAAACAAATTTCTGTGCAACTGATAATGTTTATACAGGCAAAGTCAAAGTCAAGAAAAACAAAAACTGAAAGGTGTTGTGTTTAATGCTTTGCTACAAAGTGCAACAGTACATATGTTGAAAGATGTAAATAAAAGATGACATTAACAGAACAAATACAAGAAACAAATACTATTAAGAGTAAAATATCTAAATTTCTTATAAAACCTTACAGAGAGTGAATTCAATAAAAAAAAAAGCCAGCTTTAAATGAATTAATGTGTGTGTGTGTGTGTGTGTGTGTGGTAGTAGTAGTAGTAGTAGTAGTAGTAGTAGTATAAAATTTAATTATGGGGTAAGATGATGCAATATAACTAACATCAAATCTTTCCTTGTTATGATGGACAGGTCACTTGATAAGAATGGGTATCAAGAATTCCCAAACAGCTAATTTATGACAAATTTTGCAATTTCCACTCTACTACTTCTTTCTTCACAGACAAAATGTTACAAATTTTTCAATACTCTATTGCTATTTCCAAATATCCTGATGAGTTACATTCATTAGTTTAACCAGTCTTGGCATTCACGGCTAAGAACTGCCATACCACATACGCTGAGACGTATCATCCCCATCTCCTTTGTATTTTATTTATAAGAATGAAGTTCCATTCAGACTGCTTCTTCCCAAGAACTGCTATTTTTTGGAAGAGACTTCCAAGAGATTGCTTCCCCAATCATCACAATCTTGACCTCTTTAAGTCTGGGTCAAACATTATCTTTTTGCAAATCCTTATAATCTATGAACATGTGAGTGATGTAATGGATAGCAACTCAAATGAGAAATCAAATAGCCAAGTTTGAATTCCAATTGAGTTTGTTACATTCACATGTGCAAATCAAATACCCATGAGAAAGGTGTGAGTATCTCTCCTCCCTAGTTATGGGTTAAATATGATTTGTATCTAGGAAAATCATTTTATTCTCAAAAGAAAAATTGTTAATACAGTATTAACTCACAAAAGAAAAAAAATCTTATAATCCAAAATTTTCTGCTTTAAGTAACTCACAAAGGGTTGATAAACTGTAAAAAAATATAATCTGCATTTATCCCCTCTTTACATGCATACCTCATTCAGTAACACTCTACCTTGAGTAGCTCTTGGTCCTTGTATTAGGTGAACAATAGTAATAAACACATGTAAGTTGTTCTCAGTTGGATAATAAGAATAAGCTAAAGGAATAAATCAAGCACAGTAACATTGATCTTAAAATATGGGAAAAGAATAACCAAAGCTAACTTAGCATTTGGAAGCTTGTATCTCAGGATCTAAAACACACATTACTTATGGGTGTTGGACTTCTTATTGAAATTATATAAATCAAGTACGTTTGTTGAATTCATGGTATTAAATGAGATGATAGAGTAAGGAACAACAACATATTATAAAAATGCAAGATGTATTTCATAATACTTTGCTGGCTTTTGCTAGCAAAGTTTCAAAATAATATTATCTCAAGCCACAGGGAGTCATCTCCCATGTAGTAAGTCTCCTTCAGGAGGGGGATAGGTCATTATTTGGCACTTGAGATATGCCCAAAAGAAGTGCTAAGGAAGCTTGAGCAAGTTTTTAAAGTATTACTGATAAAACCACTTTAAACTGACCTTTTGTTACATCCAGTTGCAAACTGGGTGCAATGATAGATACCGATACTTAATGTAATATATTGAGCAGGCTCATTTCCACAAGTAACTCATTATTGTAACAGAAACCTTGCCTTATCCATTGGAATGAATATCACCAAAATCTTTTTTGTGTATATATGTTTTAAATAATGCGAAACCATTTAAAAATAGCACAACAAAAACAAGATAGAGTGGAGATATGAAACAGAACTTAAAGGAAGAGCCAGTCATGCAATGGATTCCTAAATAAAATGTTTGCTTTTTGTTTCTTTTTTACTGCCTTTCTGTCCTTTAATTCTTCTAGTGTTCAACTCTGTTATTTCCTTCCATGGAGAAGAGGCAGATGTTTTCCATTCAATGATCATGGGTTCTCTCCATCCGGTCTACACTAATCCCTTACCCCTCCAACCTTCACCAAAGGAGAGGAAAAAAAATTGCGAAAAGGCCAAAAGCTTTTATTCTATACCATCGTAGAAAAGACCATAGCTTTACCAGTTTGCATTCAGAAAGAAAAACTTCTATAATTCTTTTGGTTAATCAACATATCTTATTTTAGATAGAGAGAGAGAGTGTGTGCGTGGAAGTTATATAATATATAACTCTAAAAATTTGCTAAAAGTGAATAATTAATTTTTAGAAGAATTGTTTTCCTGTTTTTTTTTTAATTTTAGTGACAATAATTTATTAAGTTTTAAGTCTTAAAATTCTGTATTAATTTCACCCTTTTAGATAATATTAAGTCAAAATTATATTTACTAATCCTAAATGTAAACAAACATCAAAAACCAATATTTTTAAAAGAATTTTTTGTGCATAAACATGGTGATTTTTTGGCCCATACACAACATTATCAGAAAATGAGAGCAATAACAATAGTAAATTTAAACTTAGAAAGTAAAATTGAATAAAACAGATTACAGAAAATCTTTTCTTAAAGATTACCAAGTACTTAAAAATTATGTATAAAAGGTGCTTACATTATATTATATTTTATGGCTAAAGCCTCTAGAACAACATTAAACATCAATCTGTCATCAAACTGCCAAGTATGATAACAGTTTAAATAACTACTGTCATGTAAAAAAAATTTTTTAAATGCATTTCCACAATATTTTAAATTTAAAGTAAATAATATTTGTTTTATATCAAATTAGTTATACTTTAAATCAGCTAATATTCCTCAAATAAATTTTAAGAAAAATATCTGATTTTAGGAAGATTTTTTAATAAAAAGAATTACATTGAGATGAAAACTGACTATATAAAACAAAAACAAAAAAAAAAGAGTAGAGGGTGCTCATCAGGTATTTTAGCAAAAATAAACAAACAAAAACTCCTTCCATTCAATTTAAATTACTGTAAAATCCCCATGTACAAAATACATTTGTTTCTAAGAAATAAACAAAATTATGAGTGTGTATTACGAATTGCTACAAAAAAAAAATCTTTAAAAATTGCCATTTCATAGGGTGATTTCAGTTGTGAAATGACTACTCACCAAAAACATATGACAATTTGACACTTAGATTTGGTGATTATGACCCCTTAAGGATGTCAAATACAATCAGATGTACCTTACAATATTTACAAATGTAAAATAAAATAAGAATTATCATAAATTTAAATTAAAATAATATTATTGTTTAAACCCATTTTATCAAACAAAAACAGGTTAATGAGTCTGCGCAGTCAGCACAAAATAGGTATTTTCATTTCTTTTTAGAATCATGATGATCAAAAATTTTGATAAATATTTTTAAATACAGCTTGAATAACAGTAGGAAATGCTGGATGTAATGAAATTGGAAAGGTGTATATTGTGGTGCAGTGGATATCAGCTCAGAACAAGAAATTGGAAAGCCAAGTTCAAATTAGAGTCAAATTCTTTGCATTCACTTATATACAAATGCCCTTGAAAAAAGTATTAATCTATCTCTTCCCTCCAGCTATGGGTTAAATAACAGAAGAGATGGGTTCTACAGCCTTGGTTGGCAACCGGTCTACCACAGAAAGTAATGGCAACCTACTGCAGGAAAATCTTCTGCTTGGTCAGTTATGTTTCGAAGAAGACATGATCACCCAAGCATGTATCACATATGGCACTTAACTGACAATTTATAGGGTTTGATTACCATACAATGGGTGTATATTATGTCTAAACAGAAGCATTTTTCTACACTTTCAGCACAATTTTAGGGTTGCATATTAGGGATGAAGGTGTATCATACTTGGGGAAATACAGTAATTTTGAAATGCAGATTAGAAATATTAAGTTTAATCTCCTAGCTTAAAATTAAAACAAAAAAGTTTCATGAAAGATTTTTCAATTTTTTAAAATTCATTTTAAACCTTTGCTATCACATTACATTTTCTGAGGAGCTACCTAATAAATAAATATATATATATATATATATATATATATATATATAAAACAAGAAATAATTTGTTATACATGATTAAACCCTCAAATTTGGTATGTATACTTACTGGATCCAGGAAAAGTTTTTAATATAAACATTTTTAAAAAATTCCTCGTAGACATGGAGAAAGTTTTTTTTTTTTAAATCCATAAGGCATTTTATATTTAAAAGTAACAATTACTGTTTGTAATTATTTAATGTAAGACTACAATTTCTAATCTTACATTAAATGAATTACAAAAGTAGCATGACACCATGGAAAAAAGAACAATTTACCCTCAGTGACTGAAATAAAGGGTTCAGTGTGATATTCCATCACCTGAAGAAGGTGAGAGCATACAACACCAGAAACACAATGAATGTGGCAATAAAGATTAAAACAGTCTGAACAATGTAAATAGTTACAGTTTATTTTATTAAAAAGTGTCAAGTTTTAACCTCATACTTGGAGATGAACACATCTGCTTGTATAAATGTGCATTTCTAGAAACTAGCAATACCTGTGAAAATTTCATGGTCTTCCTATTTGAATTTCTGATGAAACTTAATTCTTACGTTAATGATTAAATAAGCTCCTTGCAAGTTCTACAACTTTTAAAAGGGTAAACAGAACTTTACTGGGCTGTGATGGTTGCTGTGGTCGAGCAGTCTAAAGCACACTGAATCAGACAGGGAATTCACCTACAAACTGAGCCACAGATGCAAAGCCTGCTGGGCATCACATTTCTTTTCAGTTTTCTTAAGTGCACAGACTAATAGACACAATACATACAGTTTTTTAAAAAATTGGACGTCTATTTCAAACACAGGTATCCACTAAAAATAACATTTCTAGTAAAATTGGTGAGATGTAAAAAAACTAGGAAGAGGAAAAATTCAAACAATGTCCTGACCCCAAAAAGAAAAGGTACTGAGCAACATTTCATGAGAAAATTAGCTCAGGGGCAGGTATCCCACACTCCCTATCGCCTATGTGGACTGACTATATTAGTAGCCATGCATGTGACTTGCTTTGGCAACAAGGCTTGCTTTGCTTGCAGACAGAGCAATCAGTCTTGAGCAAGTACTCTTGTTCACCTCTCTGCATCCAAGCAGAGAGGGACTCAAGCAAAACTCCGCTGAAGAGTAGAGTCTCACTTGTGTTGAGAAAACAAAAGCCTGATCCAGCCTTCAGCTGCTTCTACAGGATATTTTTTGGCTGAGCTTAAAGGCTCAGAATTCCTACATAAATAGACCTTGTGTCACACCTGCCTCAGTGGGAAGGCAGCAAATACCCTTGCTTTGGCAATTATTAACCTGCTACCAGATTTTCTGTCTTGCTGTAGTGTGTTCTTTTTATAATAAACCTCTTTCATCTACAAACGTGTTGCTGTTCTTTCACTTGACTATCACCTTGTCTGTTTGTCACCTCTTTAAAGGATACAACAAAAATATGTATAAGTAAAAGAACAATATTCAAAGCTGAATTAAGAATTTTTCATCAGAAACAAAGAAAAGGATACTAGATATGATGACTGCTCTTCAATATGGCAGCAAATGCTGAACAATCTCATCAAAGATGAAGGAAAGACTTGAAGCAACCAAAATGTTTTTACAGAAGGATCCCAAGGATAACATGTGAGCAATGACGAGGTTTTGGAGAGGATAGAATTGAGAAAAAAAAAAAAAAAAATGTTGTCCCCCCCCCCACACACACACACCCTTAAAATAATCATTTCACCCCGAAGCAAGGCAAGAATGCTACTTGGGTGCAGGGGGTTACAGTGAGAGAAAAATGCCAAAGAAAGGATAAAAGATGGATAGGAATTGGCATTGCATTTAAACTTTTGGATATTGTAGCTATCAGGGAAGCAATCAAACTGAAGGGACTTCCACAAACAGGAAGTGCAAAAAGAGAAACTTGCAGAGTAGAAGAAATGGTAAATGGGTGAGACCTTGATGCCAATCTAGTAACATGGGTAAGTACAAGTGGTCAGGGAACCAGAAAAAAAACTCATCTATAGTTGTACAAAAAACAGAAGTAAGCCACATTACATCAGTGAGAAAGTGACTGAAGGTGGGTTGCCAAGTCAGGATCGATTATATCACAAATCCTCCTTTGGATTTTGTCAAGAACCCCAAGATGAACAGCAGGAGTACCTGACTGGATATGGCAGTAGTATTGAATGCACAGATGAAGGGTAGATTTATTAATGTGCAAAAGGATTCTGAGGAGAAAAGCTTTCTGGCCTGTCAGTGACCCAACCTTCCTAGCAGTAGATGCAGTCATGGATTCAATGCAGTCATTCCATTTGAGGTCATTTGAGAGAGTGAGGCAAAGGAGGTGCATTGTGTTAATCTTTAGAAGACTAGTATTATCCATTCTGATGATAGGCAGAAAAATTTTTCTGTGATGGTTAAAGGTGAGCAGCTTTGCTTTGGAAGTATTAAAATTTACTAACCATTTTCTACAAGGTAATCAAAAAAGTTCTGTCCATTTTTAAAGGATAAAATGAGAATGCTTTACAGTATGTGTAACTTATATTTAGTCTTCAAAGTAATTGCCATCAACATCTAGCATCTTCTGCCAACGTGTCTCTAGCTGTTCTTGTGGTAGAACTGGGGAGGTTTTGACGCAAAGAAGTCTGTGAGGGCTTCGTGCAAGTCTGCTTCATTGGTGAAGGATTTCCCACGAAGATGATTATCCAGGGAGTGGAAAAGATGGTAATCAGATGGCGCAAGGTCAGGTGAATAAGGTGGATGGCACTAAGTCTCCCACCCATGTTGCTGTATGGTATCCCTGACCACTTGCGCGACATGTGGCCTGGCGCTGTCATGGAGAAAAAGCACACCTTTGCAATTCACCAGTGCTGGCTCCTTCTGGCACAATGCCTGTTGCACATGTTTCAATTGCTGTGAGTATAGGTCTCCAGTGACTATTTGGCCCATTGCTAGCAGTTCATAATGAACCACTTGATGACCTGTCGATCAGACACAAAGCATAATCTTGCGTGGGTGCATAGGCGGTCTTGCGGTGTGAGGGACAGAATGCTGAGGAGGCAACCAATGTCTGGAATGCTTAGGAGTTTCATACAGAACCCACTTTTCATCACTGGTAAGCATTCGATTGAATAAGGATGCGGTACGGTGGTGAAAAAGCAGCGATACACAGGCTGCCACTCGTTGTCCCTTGTGGACCTCCAACAGTGTTTGCAGAACCCACTTGCTCAATTTGTAGGTCTTACCTAAGTGGTGCAAGTGAAGTTTAACTGTTTCATCGGAAACGTTGAACTGTCTTGCAAGTTCACCACACATTAGACTACTGTCCTCTTCAATGGCCGCCTTCAGGACTCTGTCATTCAAGACCAGTGCTCATCCACTGCAAGGCTCATCATGGAGAAACAAATCTCCCAACCTGAATTTTCGAAACCAACGCCTTACAGTACATTCATCCACAGCACTATCCCCAAACGTTTGACATATGTGGAAACTTGATGCAGCTGCTAATAATTCCACTTTGAAGTCGTAAAGCAAACAGCCCCGAACAAGATCTCTTGACACTTCCATCCTTCTTACATCTGTCCGGCTTATAACTGATGGCCAGGCACGATGCATGTGTTTTTTATAATGTCTGATATTCCTACTTCCAGCTGTCTGAATTTGAAAACAATTGCTGCATGCATTTCGTATATATTTCAACTTCATTCAATGACTAATCAAAAAACGGACAGAACTTTTTTGGTTACCTTGTACTTCATTCATTCACAGATTGGAAGTCCTTTTGAAGAGCACCAACTAGGTTTAATTTGTCAGCTCTGACAGACTTCTTATTGAGACAAGAGTAAATGGTGGCACCATCTGCATAGATGCCTACTTGGGAACTGATTACATCAGGAAGATCATTGATGAAGATCAAAAAAAGCATAGGACCTCAGAGCCTTGAGAACACCTGCATTCATATGAGAGGATCTGGAAGCTTGCTCATTCAAAACAACCTTCATTTTATGATTAGATAGGAAAAATTAAATCAAACAAATGTCCAGAAATAATGTCACTTGCAAAGAAGGCCAACATACTGAACCCTGTCAAATGCTTTCAAGATATCAAGAGCAACAGCTTGAGCTTTGCAGTTCTTATCAAGAGCCTGGTATATATATTCAGTGATGGTTGTTAGCACATCAGTGGTAGACCCAGCGAAGTGAAAGTCTAATTGATAGTCAGAGAGTAGGTTGTGATATGTGAGATGTCTATTTCAGCATTGAAAATAGCCTCAAATACTTTGCCAAAAAGATGTAAGAGGGTGATAATTAGAGGAGACAGAGGACTCCCCCGAGTTCTTAAAAATAAAGGGGGACTTCCAACAAGCAGGAAAGCAGGAAGCAGTGAGGCAATAGTTATAGAGTTTGGAAAGGACTGGAGCCAACTCAGGGGCACATTTTTTAGGATGAGGACTAGAATTCAATCACCCCTGTTTGCCTTATGGGTGCCAAGCTTAGAAATTATGTTACAGACCAGAGACGAGGTGTTTATATATTATACTCATTTAAGCCTCAGTTCTAGGTGGAAAATTGGGTATGTGCACTTCAGATGAGTCAAGTGTGGAGTTAGATGAGAATTTGTGAGCAAATCATTTGACTGTCTGCAGTAAATGTGAGGACTTTGTATTGATTGAATAGGAAGAATCAAGGGTTTTCAGGTATTCAGCACATACCTGCAGAGCCGCCAGTAATCTCTGGAACTAAACTTGTGAGATGTTTTATGCTGCTTCATTCTATCAGCAAACAACAGCTTAACTTCATTTAGAACATGCTTATATTCATTATGAGCAGAGACGAAACGGTGCCTATTGTGATCATACACGTCACTCCAGTAAAGCCAGAAGTGATTCCTGTGGACGATGAAAGACAAGCAAGCAGGGGAGAACCAAGGAGATGAATGAGGTTTAAGTCAAAATTTCCTAGCTGGGATGAAAACATCAATGCTGGCTTTCACCCAGGAGGAGACTTCAGAGATACAGAAATAAGTCTCAGTTCACTCGTAAGATGTTCTGCTGGTAGGAGGTTCTTTGGATGGAGGGTGAGTAGAAAGATACATTTACTGACACCACAGCATGATCAGAGTTGCCAAGAGGGCAGAGCTGCATAATAGAAGTAAGGAAAATATCTAAAAGAGAAGCATGTCCATTGTGCTTACTGGGAATAATGTGGGGAAAATCAACCACTTGCTTGAGAGACTGAGTAATCGAGAAGTACAACTCCAGCAAGATCGGTGACAGTTTTCCAGCCACTTGGGACAATTAGCATTAAAGTCATTGAACACAAATACATTAGCAAATGAGTGAAGGGAAATGGCCTTTTCTATATTGTCTGAAATACTATCTAGCATGCAACAGTCAAAAGAAGGGGTTCGGGAGAGAAAAAAAAGATAACTTACTGAGTTTAGAAGAGAGAGACAAAGTCACATGTAGAAGTAAACAGGATATTCACGAGAGATCTCCCTAGCCAGAGGGAGATGTTTGCTGACAAACACCCAAGCCATGCATGTGGACACTGGAGTCCTTCCTAAAGAGAGGAAGATATCCAGCAATCAAGAAATCAGAGGAGGGAATTGTAGGATCGAAGTTAGTTTCACAGGAGAGCTAGGATGTCAGGGGACCTTTCATAGAGGAACAATTCCACATTGCAAATGTTGCTACAGATACAACAGACGTTAGAAAAAGAGATGTTGACTAGTTTAGATGCTTTTTGTTTGGATGGTTTATTTTTATTTCCTTGATTATGTTTTGTCATGGTTTAGAGCTAATTTGGTAAGGAGAGGCCTGGAATAGCAGTAGCAGTCGGTTGTCAAATGCAACATGTGTAAGAAGGGAACTGGCGCAGACTGCAGCATAATGAGGCCTCAGGGTTGCCCACCAGAGGCACTTGCAAGGACATCCATTCATGCACTACATAGCATTACTTATACTTTACATCATGAAAAGCTCAAGTTTCTGGGACATGTAATTAGGGAGGAGGGCTTGGAGAATCTGATACTCACCGGACAGATAGCGGAAAAGAGAGACAGGGGAAAGCAACACATGACATACTTTATTGGCTTGAGCAAATTGATGGCAGAGCAGGTTTGGGAGTGGTAACAAGAGAAAGGGTGTTAAGAACTACAAAAGATAGAGTGATGTGGAAGGCCATGATAGCCTACATCCTTAAAGGACATGACACATAGAAGAACAAGTAGTTAATAATTTCTACTTTTTTATTCATACATTAAAAAGATAATTTTTAAAGCTATAAAAGAAAATTTATCTACTCGAGAATTTTAATACTCTTATAATTCCAGATAATAAATGACAATACAGATAACAGAGTTAAAGTTTATCATGCTAAGCCAGTTTATTCCATTGCTAATGGAAATGCTGTATACGACCCAGAACTTAGCCTCAAACAGGAGAATGGGCAGCATAATTACATAACGTATATTGGATTGAATTCATCTGGTTTGTGAATACAAACACTTGAAGTGGTATTACAGCAAGCAAAATGTGCTCCCTTAACAGAAGGTATTGAATTTTCACTTTAAAGCTTCAAATAGAGAGAGAGTGTGTGTGTGTGCGTGAAATACACATGAAATATATTTGCATACAATGTGTTTTGTACAGATTTATATTATTAATCTGATCCAGAAATTAATGCCAAGTATAACTTAGATGAAGACAAATATTTACCGTATATTTCTGTATATAAGGTGACCTTTAAATCTTAAAAACTATCTCCCAAAATAGCGAGGGGTGTGTGTGTGTGGGGGGGGGGGTCATCTAATACAACAGTTACATAAAATTAACCTTAAATCCTGTGCTTTATTAGAACTGGTGAGTAGGCTAGTACACTTACACCATAGACCGTCTTGGTATGATAATTCTTGTTGTAAATATTTCTAGTCGAAACAATTCACATTATAATGCTGTAATACAGTTATAAATGTAATAAAACGTCTTATACTTCTTGATTTTACATTAAAATGTAATATTCAAGAGAAGATTACATGAACAATTTGCAACAAGTAACATAAATCTTTAATTCATTATTTGTAGAGCTATGGGTGCATTCACACCAATCATTATTTCTCATAGTATTTGTAAATAACATCATTTAGAACAACATACAAGCTATATTTCTCATTAAAATTCATTATCATTGTGGTGTTAAATAACATTTAGTATAACATACAAACTTTATTTTTCAATAGAATACATTATATGTTTGTTTGTTTTTTTGTAGTGTTAATTAACAAAACATTTAAGATGCCATAAAATCTTTATTTCTTGTCACAGAATAAAAATCCCAAGACAACAGCATATATAATTAAAACCCTTCAAAATTACTATGAACATCACTATCTGATGCAAAGAGCTCATTATAAATATAATTTACAGTTTCATCATATAGGTTCCAGTCAGTCTTCTTATACTACAGATAAATAAAATCATGAAAATTTGGTATTTCATCTTATTTACAGATAACTTTATACATGGAAATATACAGTTTCTTATTTGTATGATATTTAGATAATATAACAATTTAACTCATTTCATCAAAATCAGCAAGTTTTATATAAAATTTTGAAATGTGTATCATACTTTTATTTTATGATTAAAAATTTACAAATGCTATTAAGTTTGTTTTAAGTTTTTGAAAAAGTCTGCAAAGAATTAGTGTTAAAAAGTATAAGAACTGAATCTGTCCTCCTCAGAAGATATGAACAAAAACTTCTATAAACAAGTTGTCATGGATCAGTATTGAAAAATACAGGTTTTGTGTGAGTCAGTTTTATGTATAAAACTAAGTATATAATCCTACAAGAAAAAAAAAATCAATCTCAAAACCAAAAGTCATCTGTATATTTTCACATGTAACAGAAAACATTGCAGATGAAAAAAGCAGGTCAAAAATAAATACCAAAATATCTGATTCCTTGCTGAAATGTTACAAAATATACAATCTAGGAGTATTTATTACTTTGAAATTAAAAAAAAAATAAAGAGATATGACCAGTAAAATGTTGATTTTGCTTTTCTCTGCCTAAGACATGTGCAGCATAATAGATTATGCAATTAAGGTTTTCACAATGGACTTCACAATAGTAAGTAATAAAAATAGTGTTTTTGTATAGTGATTTGACTAATTCCACTATATAATAAAATAATCTTACAAGCAAAAAAGTTTATCTGCCAAATTACCAAATTGAATGTCTTCACAGATATAAAATAGTTGATATAAAGAACATGATCAATTGAGGTAAACTAATTTCTCTTTCATACATTTTATAATGAACTGAGCAAAATAAAACACTTGATAATTGTCTCCCAAACAATGTCATCAATGAGTAAATAAAAACAAAATTAAAGGGTTTAAGCAATATAAAATGAACACTTGTAAAAGAATTTCCAAAAACTATCATTGTTGGGCGTCTATGGCTATATCATGTTGAATGCACCGGTTCCCGTCCGATCACCAAAGTTAAGCATCATCGAGCCTGGTCAGTACTTAAATGGGTGACCATTTGAGAAAACCATGTGCTGTAAACGTAAGGACCAAGAATGGTCCACCAGTCCTCCAGGTTTGGGGGTTGGGTGCAGGGCTAACAACCCTGCCCCGTAAAAAACAGTGTTACAGAAACAGCAACAAAAAGTTGCTGCCCTATACACCATTGGGCGTGATGGATAAATGACGATCATCATCATTGTTGGGCAAATTAATTTATCCAGCCTTAGAATATTGCTGCCACATATGGTCTAGTGCCCTTGTAATTTACCTTGAGCTCTTTGATAAAATCCAAAGAAGAATCAGCAATATTGTTAATCTTGATCTGGCTGCCTGGTTTCAGTCATGTTCCCGCCACCATAATGTTGCTTTTATGTGCCTTTTCTATAAATAGTTTCATGGTAATTGTTTGGATGAGCTCTTCCCTACAGTATCTAGACTATATAAATTTAAGTACTAGACTGGCATCAAGATCTCATCAATTTACAGTTGAGATGGTTAGAAGTAACTGTAAATTCAATGCTAACAGTTTCTTTTCTTTTGTACTTCTTACTTGTGGAACTCCCTTCTGGCTCTATGCTTTCTAGCCAATTTAAATTTTGCAAAAATTTAAATGCAATGTTAATTGCTATCTACTGTTCTCAAGATATTACTCTTTCCTCCTCCTGCTCATTATTAATGTTTCTGTTCTTAATTCTTCCACACCCTGTAACCCCTTCAGTCTTAGTGGTTTTACTGTCTTGTATGGGATGATAACGATAAAAAAAAAATACTTTAACAAAATTCAGAAAAAAATAGACATCCTGGCAGAATAAAATGTGAGATCTATAAAATATATAAACAAAAAAATTAAAAATCACATTTATGCAATACAAAGTTGGTTAAGAATCATAGTATTTGCTTAATAACAAAAAAATAAAAATAAAAAAATAATTCTTACAAGTCACAATGCCACTACTGTTTTGTATGTTAACTTGGTATTAAGCCGTCTCTTCCTTCCATTTATGGGTTAAATAATAGGACAGATTGGGTTCTATAACCTTGGCTGGCAACCAGTCTATCACAGAAAGCAATGGCAACCTACTGCGGGATAATCTTCTACCCAGTCAGTCATGTCTCTTTCAAGACATGATCGCCCAAGCGTGTTTCACGTATGGCATTTAACTGACTGATGTTAACTTAAATTTATACGAACTATCACCTCATAAACAACCAAAATATGGCTTAACATAAAATAAATATCATAATTTTCTTTGTCCCTCCCTTAGTTTCTTAGCACATACATATATCATGCCCAGATGATACCTTATAAATAATGGATTTAACCACATTGAAAGATGGTAGAGACACTACTTGGTTTCAGTGAAAAAAATGATAGAAGAGGGGATAACACATGCTTAATGTCTATTTCAACGAAATGAAAGAAGTTGTCAATTTCTAATCTTTTCATTTGTACCACCTTACTTCTTAAAATAGCAACCAGCATTCATATTTATGATTGTTATTGCCATATTTTGTTAAAATTGTTAAGCTCAAATATTTAATGATGCAACAGGGAATTTCTACAGATATTTTATTGTTGTAGAACTCATGAGCTTATTCAATCATTAACTTAAGATTTATCAGGAAATCCATATATAAAAACCATGAAATTTTCACAAATATTTCTAGTTAGTAGATAGTACTAAAATATCATAATACTAGATATCACTCACCAAAAAGAATGACTTAAAACATCAAGCTACCATAATACAAAACAAACAGCATATATTAAACAATATCTTTCCCAACAAAGGACAGTATTTTAAAATCTATTTTAAACACTTAATATCTTCAGTCTTTAGGTGCTGTTAGATTTGTCAACTATAACAATTTTTTTTTTAAATGCATATCATTTACATATAGTTACAAATCATCCAACACATGACATCTTTTGGAAACATACATGTATACTGGAAATATAGCATTTTTAAAAAATGGTACTGATAATATTAATGTACCTGATAACAATGAAATGTTTGAAAGTACTCAACAAAAACATTATGAACAGTCTCTCGATAAACTTTATCCATTTTTGAGATGTAGGTCAACTTATATGTAAAGTAGAAAATATAAAGTTCATACAGACTTTGTTATTAGATTTTAAATTGTGTTTGGATAGAGAGAGATGTATACAAAATGCACAAAGGTGATTGATTTTATTGTTGGTTTGATATTAAAACAAGTTTGATTTTATTCATAATTAAATACAGTACAATCAAAAATTAAAATCCAATATTCATTAAAACTAATAAAGTTTTTCTGTAGCTGTACCTGGAAAATATAAAAACAAGCAAATAACTAATATTTTAAACAAAACAAAGTTAGATAACGTAACTAGTATAATAAAAATTATATAATGGTCTATTTTTCTAAATTATTTGTAAACCAGAAATATATTAGTTTATATTACATTAGATAAAGACAGTTATAAACAACTCAAATTTTGTGGGTATTTTAAAAGTATGCAATTTTTTTCATCTATCCATCATATTTAATGCAAAAAAAATAGCATACAAAAAGAAACATTGAAACAATTGTAAAATCGTCAGTTTTCTTACCTTTTCTACAAACTCATAATTAAAAATGCACTTTTCATCTTTTTTCTAAGTTACATTACTACAAAAAAATTTTGTATATGAAAAAATTTTATCAAATTTAAAAAAAAAATTAATATCACATTAAAAAAAGCAAAAAAACAAACAGAAAAAATATTTTAAGAGGTGCAGTCTTGTTATTTTATTAGAGAAATCAGGTACTTTTACTATAAGGATGTAAAAATATGTTGGTATGAAATTATACATATTTCAAATGTTCAAACCTGTCAGTCTATTTCCTATTTTCCAGAAATACTTTGTGCAAACCTGATTTAAAGGACACAAATTATCACAACATTATTGGAGAACAAATATAAATTGACCACAATAACTACCTAAACTACATCTTCAATCCTTAATATATATATATATATATAAAAGATTACATCAAATATTAATAAATTAAAGGATTGTCAGCTTTCTTTATAAGTTACAGAGCAGCAATCCTAAACTACATATAGTAATGCAAGGAGCATTATAATAAGCCATGAAAAATATTTACATTTTCTTTTTCTGAGAAATAAAAAAAAAAAATAAAGTTTTATTTTTTAACACTAAAGATAATTAAATACTGTCAGTTTTAGTTTAATAACTTTTTGTTTTAATCATTTCACCCCAAGCAATGCAATAATGTACCTAAGATGCAAGGAAGTGTATGAGAAAACAGAGGAAAAGGACAATAAAAAACAATTTTCCACTAGTGAGAAAAGAAACTATTATTAATAGAACTTACAGTTGCATCTAAATAGTGCAGCAGGAAAATTTGCCAATCTAGTAGTATGATTAATGTATGTGGCTGAGGTCTCCATAGGAAAAAAAAGACATCAGAACAATTGCTTTAAAAATGTTGATAAAATGACAAAGAAAGCTACATCATAGCTGTGGGAAAGTGACTGAAATAGTGATGTCAAGACTGATATTACAGATCTTTCTTTGGACTTTGTCTCTTTTTTTTTTTTTCTTCATGTTTAAACTACAAAGTCTACAATTTTCTAAAATGTCATAAAAATAAGCATTTTTATAAAAACACTAATTTATAAACTTTCTCAGAATTTCCTATTGAATTACCAATCAGATATTTGCTTGTGGATTCTATAACATGTATCATGTTTGGTATATTTAATAAAGAGAAAATAAATAAAATGAAATATCAACTTAATCCACATCAGTTCAAAAATAATCTATGAGAACATAAACTGTTCAATTTTCAAACAATAAAATAATAATACAAAATGAAGCTTAAGCTTAACAGAGGTTAAAATTCACAGAATTCATGATCACTGTTTATTCCCAAATATTCAATACAGAATTAATTGGTCTATTCAAAATGATTTCAAAGATGATTATTGATTCATAAACATTCAATACATCAGTTAAACAAAGAGAAAGATTCTTGGCTCTTCCACCTTCAAAGCTGAGTGTAATAGCTGTTCTTTATTATGGCTACCAGGATTAATTAATCGTTAGCAGTTGTGATTGTAGTAGAGTGAATGAAAAGAATACATCCTTTAGCCTTCAAGTTTATTCATAAGAAAATCACAAAGCTGAAGACAGTTCAAATAAAATACAGAATATAAGTAGATAAATTATCTTATTTCTTAATTCTAAAATATCAATGTAAACTATTTCTTGTTCATGTATATATTTTTATACTTAATTTTACAAAGCTCAAGAGTCACTCAAGATAAAGGGTTGCTGTTAAAATGGTTATGATGAATAAAGTTTGATATGTAAAACAGGAGGTAGTGAAGATTATGTAAAACAGGAAGTGAAGATTATAAAAAAGATAATGATTATCTTTGACCTGAAGAATTTAAGATTGTAGTGCTCAAGGAAGCTCCTAAGCGGGAATGTTCGACAAAGTTCTTGGAGAAAAAACTGTCTGAATGGAACTTTCTCCTTACAATTGAAACAGGGGGGAAAATGAGTTGGCTGATTTTTGTTCAGCAGCAAATCAACCTCTATGGGTTATTTAACCCTCTAGGGCCATTCGTATCATATTTGATACAGTATGAAAACAAGCCTTAAAAGAAATATTTTCCTGAAAAATTTTTTAAGAGAAATATTTTATAAATTTCAAATGAAAGAAGTACTGACTGCTCAGTTAATGAATACCAAATGTTTCCTTATAGGGAAATACTGTATCAAATATGATACGAATGGCCCTAGAGGGTTAATGCCAAAATGTAACTATTTTTGTACACAATTTTGTTTTTGAGATAACAGCTTTAGTGATTAAAGACTTACTAATTAACCCATAGATGGAAGCAGAAGATGTAGATTCATACCTTTCTCAAGGGTATTTGCACATAAGGAAATTTAATGAACCCAAATGGAATTGGAACTCAGCTCTCCAATGAACAATTCTGAGCCATTATCCATTACACCACCTGCACATCTAAACTCACAACACCTGGTATTCCCAAGCAGCCCCCCCCCCATCTAAGTGCTGACCAGGAGCGACATTGCTCAACTTTGAGGATTGTACAGGAAACAGTGTTTCAATGTGAAGTGGCCATAAGCCAGGGGAAATAAAGATGACTTGACTCTTTGGCAGTGGTATGGTATATTTGAGCTAGAAAAGTTTGATTTAACAGAACTAAAGAATATAGCTCATTTGAACATTTGCCATGGAAATAGTGATAGAGTAGCAACAGGTTTGTGAATAGCAACTATGGGAAGGAAAATAAGTCTTTCTCCACATGACTGTACAAACAATTTTTAAATATCAAAGCTGGAAAGTGAAAACTTAGCATCCCCAGCCTAGATATGGTAACAATATTTCATTTTTTGGTCTCATGAAAATACAAATGAAATTAATACTTTGAATCCTAAAGGTAATTAACAAAGACATTTTTGTAAAAGATCACTCATCATCCAATAATTATAAGCAATAAAGTATAACATCTAATATTTTTTAAAGTTAGCTGAGTAGAGCACAAGAACAGCTGTAGAGAAACACGTAGGAATGATTTTTTCTGCCATTTATAGATCTTAGTAAAACTAAGGCTTGAACACTAATGTTAATGACCAGTAATTATCTAACCCGCAAAGCAAGCCCAATAAGGAATGCTTTTCTGTCGCTGAATGGATATATATTCATGCTACAACAGACAGAAAAGCTTTCTTTTGTTCTACGAACCATAATACTTAATATACCTTGCCGTCCATCCTAAGAGACACTGAAGATTTCTTTCAAAAGTCTGTATGCATTGATTTAGGTGGAGGTGGGGGTAATGTGTTGCACAGCTCCAAATGCATTCTCTCAGCATTTCCAGCATCATGGTAGGATCTTGGACAGCTCATAAAGAACCAGTTGCAGTAAATAGCCAGACCAAGCTTTGATGCAAGAAATGACCTTCTCATTTTTCATGTCATATGTATATTAAATTGGTTTAAATTAGTTTTTCACTTAGACTAGCTGCCACTCAAAGCTACAAAGCCCAGCCAAAGATATGTGTGAGTATATGTATATATGTCTTATTCTAAATATTCTATATTTTAATGGACACTTTATTAACATTTCCTTTTGTTTGGCTGCAAACAACTTTCACATGTAATCAGTCAGTTAAGTGGCATACGTGATACACGTTTGGGCGATCATGTCTCGAAAGAGACATGACTGACTGGGTAGAAGATTATCCCGCAATAGGTTGCCATTGCTTTCTGCGGTAGACTGGTTGCTAACCAAGGCTATAGAACCCAATCTGTCCTGTTATTTAACCCATAACTGAAAGGAATAGATGGATTAATACCTTTCCCAAGGGTATTTGCGCGTAAGTGAAGGCAATGAATTCAGCTGGAATTCAAACTCGGCTCCCCGATTTCTCGTTCTGAGCCGATATCCAATGCACCACAACACACACTTATGTTAAATCAGAGAATTAATAGCCAGGTTACATTTTTTTGACATACATTCAATTTTATTTTTACATTATTTCAAAATATTTGTGGAATGAAGGTAGCTATATTAGATGCTTAGAATTCAAAACATGACTACAACTATAGGTAAGCATATTTGCAATGTCTTCTATTGTTACAGAATCATAAAGGTTAATTATCACAAGACTTGGCTAGTCACTGTTTGTAACTTAGTTAACATTTTCTCACTATCTCTATTACTTTCTATGTTTCAGTTATTACCAAGCCCTTGGGAAGCTACTCATGCAATTTACAAATGAATGAGAAAAAAAACAACCTAATCTCTTAAATAAGATAAGAGAAAGTTATCTTTTGCAAATTTAAGCAAAAACAACTAAGGCTTTTCTAGCAGAAGAAAAAGTACTTGTTTCTTATAAACTAATGTAAAAACACCTATTGTACTTTTTGTAGTTCTGTTTTGTTATTTGTTAGTGACTAAACTAATTCCCACACCAAGTTTTTCTAGAGAAGTGGGTGGCTAGACATCCAACAGGATTAAAAACAAATCCAGTTAAAAGGCAGATGAACCTTTTTGTGGGCTCAGTAGCCATCTAGTACAAGGATGTAGAATGGAATCCAGAGTTATGTATACAACCAGTGCAGTGATGACAACATCACTGGACAGAGGATTTTCTAGACAATAGACAGAGCAGAGGGTCCCTCCTATGGTTACATGTCTGTGGCAAGTCTTCAAGTTAGAAGTGCTTTGACCTGGGAAGGAATAAACTCCACCAAGTATACTTGCCCAAGGCACATTATGCATGAATGAATAGTTCTTCAACTTTTGACTTATATCTGAAGGGAACTGGTTAGGTGCTCAGCTGTACAGCAACTCTATAACCATACCCAGTCATGGGATTGATGATGATATAAAGGTTCCAGATTCATGCTGTAATATGCAATAAGTTGAGGTAATATCCCACTGTATATATATCATTGGCAATTAGAAACAGCTGTGACAGTTTACAGGGCATGGACTTGTAAATATATACACAAAGTAAGTAAATATCAATAAAAATATATCAGGAATTCATGAGTTGGAGCCAAATATAAACAAGATAAAAAGAAAAAAAAACTTTCATAAAACTAAAGTGTGTGAGGGGTAAATTGTTGCCATTTTTAATTCCACTCATGCACATTGTTTATGATTTTTTTCAACTGTACAGTATAGCAGGGGAAATTGGACATTTATGCCAGAACCTCCAATATAAATATTTCAGAGTGTGTTTCAATCTGAGAACAGTGCAGAGGATTCAGAAAGAATTGGATGAGTCTAATGGTGATTACGAAAGTGTTTGGAGTGATCACTAGTGATGGCAACATTAAACGTTGAGCCTGGTCAGTACTTACGTGGGTGACCACTTGGGAATACCAGGTGCTGTTAGCGTTCACGGATGTGCGTTGTGGTGCGGTGGATGTCGGCTTGGAGGGGGAAATCGGTGAGCCGAGTTCCAATTTCAGTCGAGCACACTGCACTCACTTGCGCACTAGTACCCTTGGGAAAGGTATTAATCCGTCCGTTCCCTCCAGTTATGGGTTAAATAACAGGGTAGGACTTGGGACCCTGCCCTTAAACAAATCCCAATGAGACTTGCTCCGTCAGGGAGGAAGCCCGCTCAACCCGACTAGGGTGAATGCGGCATACATACATACATACAACATTATACCTCCATTCATTTTCCCACAAGGCCTCAAGCTCAACAGAGAGGCCTACATCAAGTGCCTTGAGATAGTGCTACCCTATATCAAGAGCGTGGTTGCTGAAAGACCATATGTCTGGCAACAGAACTCTGCAGTATACCACACAAGCAAAGAACCCAATCATGGCTGTTAGGCAATTTCTGCAACCACATCACCCCTTACTAACCTCACTCTTGAGACTTCAACTGCCTTGATTGTTATGTATGAGGCACAGTTGAGAAAGAGACCAAAAAAACTCCTTGTATTACCAGAGATGAACTGAAGACAATGATTATGCCAGCATTCACCAACTTAAACAAGGAGACTGTCCAAAAGAGTTGCAGAAAATTTCAAAGTCTTTTGGAGGCCATGGCTGAAACCAATGGCAATTTTATTGAATAAATTTACTCTTTAGTATTTCAAGATATTTTTCTTTAACTTTGGTAAATATATCTGTTAAAATGAAATGTCAGTGTAATTTTCATTTTTGCGTAATTTAGATAATAATTCATTCATCACACTCTGTATAGACTAGACTAGTGCTGCACAACCTTTTCTACTTCAGGGTACATTTGTAGTTATAAAATAACTAAAACTTTGGGGTGTACTTTGGGGTTAAAACTTTAATAAGAGAAAATTAGTCATGACATTTGAAAATTAGTGATATGGTTTTCATTTAAAGGGATTTATGAAGAATCTATTTTTAGAAGCCAATAATGACTGATTTAAATCCTTTGAGGAAGGAAAAAGGGAAAGGATCATCCATTCCTTCTTACAGATTAAAGAAAAATATAAATATAAATAGTGTAGGTAATTATCACAGTCATGTTCTTCAGATGAAAGCAAATTATATGACTATCCATATAAAAATAGCTATAATTGCTTTAAGAAAAATAGGCACAATCAATTCTAATGGGAAGTAGAAAAACTGAATCTTTAAAGCAGTCTTTTTCAACCATTTTTAATTCAGGGCACACTTGTATAATAACTAAAACTCTGGAGGGCACTTTAAATTTTTATAGGGAAAAATAAGTCATGCCATTTAAAAATAATAAAGAAGTCTTCTGAAATGAGCATTTATTTTTAAAACCTTACATTGTATATTTAAGCGGTAGAGTTTTCATTTAAATGGATATGTGAAGAAACTGCTACTTTTCTTTTCAGAAATATTGATGATGACTGATTTAAATCCATCAAGGAAGGAAAAAGGGAAAGGACCATCCATTCCTTCTTACAGATTAAAGAATTTAGCATCCAGTTTCAAATATCAAATGACAAAAACTTGACTTAGACATGAAAGCCATATGCTTGGGGGTCTCTAGCTTTTTAAAAATAAAGATTTTTTTTTTTCAATATAAAAATATTTAATAAATTACTCTTCTGTTAACTTGGAGTGCACCTGGCTACCTTTCAGGGGGAATTAGTGTACCCAGGCTCATTAATGCACCCAGGTGCACCAGTTTAGAAATACTGATGTAAACAACCATAAAAAGAGTGAAATAGAAAGAATCAAAATGTAGCATGTTTAGTCGGTTCATCTTTACCACCAGTTGAGCTTAGGTAAAAATCCAGGATTTTGAATGCTGATTTTCAAAGTAGGTAGACAAACAATTATTTGAAAGATTATTCTGTGCCAATCTTCCTGTTCCTTCAAATTTTGCTATGTGCCATACTTGGCCATTCTTAGGAAATATTAAATGATCAAAAGGCAACTAAAGAGAAAAAGAAATTAAGAGTTAGACAGAGAAAAAAAAACAGTAAATAAAAATTAAAGAGAAAAACAGATGGAAAATATAAGGAAGGAAGCACAAAAATTTGCTTGCAGAGTCATTTTACTTGCTAATCTTATTTGGGCAAATAAAACACAGAAAATAAACAAAGTTTTATATAAACAGAGAAATTCTATTTGGGGGTAATAACAGGCTCATTTCCAATGTCACTTGACAGAAAATCTACTCCCCCACCCCAGGGGAAATGTGGCAGAGAGTCATGTATCAAAATATTGGCAAACAAAGCTAAATGCTCAGTCAATGTGAGTGTATTAATTTTAAAGACTTCCCATTAAATGCCAAGCCAAAGCAAAATACCACATTTTTTCCATGACTATTATTGGTCATAAAAAATTAATCTATAAATAAGTGTCCCTGACAATTTAGGTAATAACAATATAAATAAATTGGGAACTGCCATATCATATTGTAACATTTTCTCCCCTATTTATTTAATTACAAAATAAACAGAAGTAGAACTCTTGCATACTCTTAATTGTATGTATGTATATATTACTATTCTTCATGACAATGCAGCCATGCTCTGGTCATGTTTGTAATTTAGCTGAATTAACCTATATGAAACCTATCTAATATTAGTATATTCCTTTCAAGCTAGAAGGACTAAAATTTTAGCAAGTATATCTGCATGGTAAGGTTGAGGAATAAAAGCAAAAGGTTTGATTTTTTTATATATATATACTGAAGAAACATTTGTAAAAGTTTCAATAAATTATTTAAATCCTATGAAAAATCTGTTTTTGGTATTAAGATCATGCTAAAAACAAAATTCAAACAAAATTCAAAATTATGTCTGTAATCAAGCATTGGATATCATGATTGTTTTACTGTTAGAATATACTTTTGCAATTGTAGGCAATAAAGTTATTTTCATTTTTGGTCATCCATACTTCAATCATTCCATCAGATACTCATAAATTTAAGCAATTTTTCATTACATATGAGTAAAGATAGTTAAAAACAATGATAATTTTTGTGTATTACAACAAGACACAAGCTTCATGTGTATCTATCTATATATAAGTAACAGTAAAATTATTTAAGTCATAATAGTTTAGAGTCAAATTTAGTGAATGTATATGTTATATAAAAATATTAAGAGATTTACATTAATCCAGAATCATGATTCCATGAGGAATAGATAGACTAAACTATCGCCCGGTTCACGACTCTGAAAATGGGTGGGTTCCATCAAACTATCTTACTTTAGATACCCCCACCTGCTGCTATAGTTGCAGTACATATGGCACCTCTGCAGTTTTAATAGATTACATGACATGTGGTTGTGATGTGATGACATCTTAGCAGCTTAAAATGTATTAAAGGTATTTTAACAAGTAAGCACCTAGATTGACACATTAATGACTGTTGTCCCCAAAACTGGATGGTATGTATTTATTTAAACTAATAATTAATACTGGGTGTTTTTTTGTTTTTGTTTTTAGAAACCTATAATTAATACCAGACTTTTCTTTTGATTTTTAAAATTAAACTGGATTATATTGTAGGCATCAATAAGTTAAAACAAAAATATATTAATAGTTTAAATGAAATTCCCAGCTAAGTATTTTTATCTAATCTACCTTGCTAGCTAATGGTAGTCTTAGAGGTGGCAAATTTTAAATTTTAGGTAAACTCCTCTCTAAAAATTGGATGCCATGCACTGGTGAGTCAAATAGTTTAAGCATCCTAGCTAGGGAGTTAAAATATGGAACTTACTAATTAAATCTAGAAGGTGGCCCAAAAGCTTTAGCCTATAGGTTATACTGGCAGCAAGAAATTGGAACAAAGTTTAACTTCAACTAACAAGACTAAACTTTTTAAATTTTCTTCATTGTATTTTTTCAATTTTTGAAGAAGTAAATCTTAATGAAATCTGTGGATAAACTATCCAAAGTATATTTTATTCTGTCTTTGTTCCAGTACTTTTGACTAACTTACTCATTGTCAAGAATTGGATGTTGCTAGTATAGTAGACAAGATTTTATTAGCTTTATCCTGACAAATTTTTGACAATTCAAATTTATGTATATACATATTTTGTAAATGATGTTGTGTAAAGAAAAAAACATGTGTAAAATAGCTTTATAGGGTTCAACTGCGCCAGAAAAGAATATTATTTTATACATATAAAATATTTTATAAACACTTTGAAATACCATTTCTTGTACTAAAAGATCTTTTTAATTCTGGTTGTTTCTTTTGTATAATCATAGCTTCAAATATTTTTAGTATTTTCTTGCTGTGTGTCCAACAAATGCACATTCTCACAAACTTCACAATATGAAATTTTATGAAATATTATTTGTACAAAAAAACTATTCCAAATAATTATCACATTAAAAAAATTAATGAGAAAAGGAAAAAGCAAACAAAAACTATTAGCAGGCTACACAACAAACAAATCCTTTCTTTTCAAATGTGTTCAAAACATTAGTGGTCAGAAGGCATCAACATAAAAAACAACTTACATCTTTACTGAAGAGATTAAAAGTAAGACACATTCTTATTACTTTTCTCACTCAAAACATGACAAAGTGCACACTTAAGTATAATATCTCACCTGTCAAGCAAATAAGTCAACCATAGTTTATGCATTATGTATTCAGTTGAACATATTGATTGTTATGACTTTAAACAAGACATGTCTGTTAAAAAATATTGTAAGCTTCACGCTCCAAATATATTCAGTCAAATGATTTAAGTTGTTCTTTAAAGAAAATGGCTGTGATAAAGTGTGAATTATTTGTTCCTGAAATGTTTACTAGTATTTAATTCATAGATTATATTTCAATCAACTTATATTCAGACATTATATATCTCTTCTCCTTCAAGAAATAATTTTATACATATGATGCCAAACATTTGCTCAGTTCACAAAACTTAGATGACTAAGGGTAATGGGAAAATTAACCCTTTCCATGCAGGAAACATTTAGCATTTACTGACCAGTGTTAGAAATTGAAATTTATAAAAATCCTTTTCTTAAAAATAGTTTTTGGGAAAATATATATCCAGAATTCATTGTTATCACTTTTTAGAATTGATAGGAGTTTCTATCCTAACTTTTTGGTGATTCCAATCTTATTGAGAAGATCTGCAAATCACTTTCCCCTTTCCAGGTGAAGGCACACAAATGCATGCTGGGATTTTTTCCTAACCAATAAGATTGTCCTAATCAGTTCTGCTTTGAAGTTACATGTTACATTTGCCTATCCAAATTTGCTTGAGTGTCAACCCCAATTCTTAGTTTGAACTTTTTGCCTTATTACTGTTAATTTGCCTGGCATATACTGTCTGCCTGCTTTATTTTTTGTCCTGTTCTTTTTCTTGTTACTGTAATTGTTTATTGCGAATTTTATTAAATCTGTTTGTTGGGCAGTTCTGCTATTTATTTACCTTTAACTATAGCTACTCACTCTACACCTTTATTTATAGCAGCAAATGCTGGACGATCTCCTCAAAGATGAAGGAGAAACTTGAAACAGTAGAGATGTAGTTCTGCAAAAGGAAGCTAAAAATACCATAGCCAAACATATGAGCAACAATAAGGTTTTGGAGAGGATGCTGACAAAAAGGAAACATACTTAACATCAGGAAGAGACAGCTGAAGTTTCTGTGACATGTAATGAAGAAAGAGGGCTTGGATGAATTCATTACTTATGGGACAGACAGATGGAAAGAGAGACAGGGGAAAGTAAAATAGGGTATACTTGATGGGTTTGATCAAGTGGATGGCAGAGCATGGTTTGGGAGAGATACCAAAAGGAAAAGTGTTAAGCGTGTAAGGATACAAAAGGTGCTTATCTTCCATTGGCTAAGATAAAGTCATGTGGTCACATGAAATCCAACTCATGGCATCACTCCTGATAGTGACCCAAGTGTTAGTCACATTTCTTTCAGCTAACAGCAACCGAGAAAGAAGGTTGTTTCCTTTTGCCCAGGCCTTCTGCCATGTTCTGCTGGAACATAAAACTCCTGCCGTCCCATTGGGGCAAAGATGAATCCACAAGCAAATGCGCCATTTCATTGGGACATAGATAAAGCCTGTCATATTCCTTTGGAATATAAATGAATTCAGCCGCTTGAAATCTGGCATCATAACAATGGCCGAACAAAAGTATCTTCAAGTTATATGTAAGACTTTTCTCTTTTGTTCCCCCTGATACTTTGCTTTGCTTTATATATAATAGATATGTATTTCTCCATGTGTGGACACTTGTTAGTATATATGTATTATTGTGTATGTCATAATATATAAAAGTCTCTTTGAGAACAAGGGTTTGTTCATTTCTCTGTTTTGCCTTACCCCTACATGGTAACCCGATAATATTTTTTATCAACCCATGTGGAAATAGAATAAGATGTAATCATTCACTAATGAAAATTAAGACATGTTCTTTCAAGAGCAACAATGGAGAGGGGTAAGTGGAAGTCCATGATTGCATATGTCCTGAAAGGACATGGCACATAAAGAAGAAGTGTGGAAAGTCAATATTTTGATTATATTATTTTTCCTTCTACTTATATGCACTATCCATTTTAGCTGTTGCTGTTATTGGAAGTTTTCAAGGGATGCAGTTTTTATTATTTGGCAAAAACTCTTTGTGATGCTATAGCACCAATCTGAAATCTGATAAAGGTTTGTTTTCTTTAAGTCCTACAGAAATCATTTGCTTACAGTCATTTTTAATTGTGGATCTAAGAAAACAGTTGTATATAGTGGACTATTTAGATATTTTATGAAAGTCTAGATCTGGCAAAGCTATTTTATCTCCTATACTATGTTTGTTATAAATTATTCATACACTAAGGTATTTGAAGAGTTTAGATTTTATTAATTCCACATTATGAATTTTTATAGCAAATTCAGGATATGTACCAGGATTACTCTCATTCTAATTCCAGATCATAGTTTCAATTTTGGAAAGTGTTATCTTAAGTCCAACTTCTTGGAACCCAATTCTAGTCAATTTCCAGGTTTATGATAAATCCTGTAAAATAACCTAATCTTATAGTTTAGTTCAGTACTTGTAAAATTTGTAACACATTCACTGAATATTGCTACATCTAGTCTGATGCTTCTGCTATGTATTTAGAGATTCTTGATAAAATTTAAAGAAGAATCTACAATATTACTGATCCAAACCTGGCATCTCAGCTTCAGTCACTTTCCCACCACCATAACAATTTTCCTGTGTCTTTTGAATTTTTCTCTATGGTACCTAAGCTTCATGAATTTAAGTGCAGTACTAGATTGGAAGCAAGGTCTCATTTAACAGTTGAAATGGTAACTACAAGTTCTATGCTAACAGTTTCTTCTTGCACATTTCTCTCTTGTGGAACTCTCTTCTGGCTCCCAGTCAACTTTAATCTTAAATTTGAATAAAATATGAATCATTATCCTCCATTTTATATCCTGTTCTTTTCAAATTCTCTCATTAATAATGGTGTTTTTTTGTTTTGTTTTCAAAATTTCTCACACTCAGCAAACCCCCTGCATCTTTATTGCCTTGCTTGAAGTGAAGGGATTAAAATACGTTAAGTTTTGTATAAATTTCAGAAATGTGGAATTATAACACATTGACTTGAACTCTTGTCCTCATCTTGGTTTATTTTATATTCACAACATTTCTGCTGCAATACCGTCTAGCTTTAAAGGACTAAGTCATATAATATGATTTAAATTCATAATCCCCAAAAAGCTAAAAAATGGAGTGGGAAAAAAGTTTTAAAATTGCTAAGTAAGCATATATTACCCTGTTTATTAGAGGTGCTATATTCTTATTTTGTTTTGGGGTTTTGAACATAAAAATGTCACATTTATATTCACAAACTTACAGAAACAATCATCAGATATAACTCCCTTCTCTTTTTATAACCACTTAAAAATCATTTAATCAAGACAAAAAAAAAGTTAGCTTCTGAACACAAAAACAGGCAAGAAAACATTTCAAAAGTATAAATAACGAAAACTACTTTTTTTTACCATTTGAAAATCAAATTAGAATATAGAATATTTTTCAAATGTTTTTATCAACAGTACTTTTCATACATTACGATACCAGATTACGTCAGCTTTTACTAAAATGTTTTAAAAGTACACTGCTTTTCATAACTGTCACTACTTTAAAGACACTAAAAACAAACACAAAAAACACAAAAAAATATCTTATTTGTTAGAAAACTTGTACAGATGCTGATTCTTATTCTGATTAAATAAATAACAGTATAAAGTGGTTTCTTTCATCTTAATTCTACTATTTCCTATGTAACAACCAAATAATTCAGAGCAAAAAAAAAAATAAAACAGCTTGATTGAAAGGAGTTAGCTTTCCTTTGATATTTAGTATTTTCTAATTGTTCTTTGTTTATGCTCAACATTGGAAATACTGTCTTACTCTTTTTGAAGTTAAATCAATTAAGCCATAATAATAGAGGAAAATAAAAAAGAAATATATTCCCACATGACTATGGGAAAGAAATTTTATACTGGAGGCTGCTCATTATTGAATAATGCCCATATGTGGGCATCAGAGTGTAAACAAATAAAATCCATCTTTTTTTTCTGTCAGATTGTTACATGCTACTTCTAATGATATTAGCCAATCCTAGATAGGGTTATTTGCTAAGTTTGGCTCAGTCTGGCTCAAGGGCAGAGAAGTCATATATCTAGTGAGGACTGAATTTGCTACATTAGTGAACTAGTCAGCAAAACAAACTTTAATGACAAACATCCAAAAAATCTTTGGTGGTGAGTCAATAAAATTCAGTTGATAATCATAAGTTCTGTGGTTTAAGCCCAATTGCTGAGTAGGTAAAGACAGAGGAAAAAATAAAATAAGAGATTTTCCAAATGTTAAAAAATAATGAAGTACAAATAACTAAGATGATTGCTCCAAAAATGCTTTGGTCAAAGTAGCAGGTAAAGAATAACTTTCTCAGAAAAACATATGCTATCCATTTTAGTTGTTACTGTTGTTGAAAGTTCTCATATCATATGCGTTCTGTTATTTGGTACAATTCTTTGTGATTCTGTAGTGCCAGCTCACAATGTCTTAAAAAGAATAACTTTTGCTAAAACCTACAGGCTTTATTTGCTCAGTCATTTTAATCATTGAACTATGAAAGCTCATTCGGTGCCAATCATGACATCCATATGAAAGTATCAATCAGATGAGTCTGTTTAAGAACATGATTTTAGTTTTGTAACAACTTGTGATACTGTGTGAAACTACCCTATGTTCAATGTCTTTATTTCCTATACGAAATTTATTATATACTGAGGTATTTGAAGGTTTTAGGCTTTAACTATTCCATATTCTTTATTTTCAATGATTGATTCAGGGCTATATGTCATCACTGTTCTCACAAAGATTCACAATATGTAAGTAATTTCAGTTTGAAATAATCTTTAAAAAATTTACTTTTTAAAGATATTTCTACTAATGTAAAATTTCTAGTCAGAAATTCCTTCACAGCGTTTAATTCTTATTCTTCAAACTTATTTTTAGATTGTTTATTAAAAGTTGTTTTTTTTATTTTTGTGATTTACTTCTATGAGTACCTATATTATTTTCAATTCAAGTCAACTACTGTGGTCCATGCTAAAATGTACATCATAACATGGAAAACTGAGAGGTTATCACATCAGCAGCTATATGTGGTAATGCAAAAGATCCAAACAAGCCTATAGTGCTTGACCCATACAGGTTTGTTTTTGTTCTTAGAAGAATTAATAAAAATGTAAACAATTTTGACACTACAAGTACTGTAGTCCATGTTGCAAAACTTAACTTCCAAAAACTTGTTTGTTTAATAAAGTGAGTGGCTTTCACAAGTATCTGGTGTGAACTAGTTCAGGTGTTTTCCATTACTGTGCAGAATTGTTATATTGTGATGAACTTATTTGTTAACAGCTTATTTTAAAAGTAGCTTCACAAATTCAAAATTCGTACTGCTGGGTTATCAAAAGCAACTCAATCTGGTAAAACTTACTACAAGCACCTGCTGCTTTGAATTTCTCTCATATCCCTAATATGGGACCACAGTGTTTGACTTGTACCTTATTCTTTACCTGCTACTTTGACAGTGTTTCTTGGTGGTGGTGGGGGTGGGGGCAGAATTTAGATTTAAGTAAATAGGAAGAAATACTTTTTTTTCCAAACACTTCTGATATGAATATTCTAATTCTCTTTTCTGATGACTAAACTGTTAAGCAAATTACCATTCTGGTATGGAAACAGCTGGTTCAGGTTTGAACCAAGGACTGAATAGCATTTTTTTTCACTTGTTTCTAGAAATCTTAGAATGATGTGAATCTTAACAGAAGAGTTTTTCTCCTTAAAATTATGCTATAAATACATTACAAAGATATAAATCAAGTACAATTGAAGAATTTGAGATTAGAAGGTACTTTCTGCCACAAAATAAAAAATGAAAAAAATCATGTTTAAAGTTTATCAACTTTTGAAATGCCATAACTTTTCAATCTATTTGAGATTAACCACTCAATTTTTTTTTTTAAAGGAAGCTAAAAGCATCTACTTTAACATACAAACACACTTAACTGATTTTCACATACATGACAGGAAGTACCTTCTGGTACTAAAGACCACAATATTTTATCTTAAGTTTTTTTTTAAATTAATCTGTTAAACACTAGCGTTATGGTGACATGATCAGAAGCATTTATCACCAAATAACAAATAGTTGTCTTTCGAAAATAAATCTCAAGTTCACTCCAGATCTCAAATGAAACACTTACAGACAATCTATTGCTAAAATTGATTGGGTTCTTGTATTTTTCTTTTAAATCCTTTTACCCCAAGTAAGGCAGGACTACCAGTAGTGCACAGTGGGTTACAGTGAGAGAAATTACTAAAACAGGGACTATTGAAGAAAGGATAAAAGATGGCACTTGACACTGCATTTAAATTTTTGAAGATTGTACTTATCAGGGTAGCAAGTTAACAGAAAGGAGTTTCACAGGTGAGAAATGTGAGAAAAGAAACTGCTGGGGGTAAAAATAGCAGTTACATTTAACTATTTCAATGGTAAAAGGGTGGAACCTAGATGCCAATCTAGGATCATGCTTAAATTCATGTGATCAGGATACCAGGGAAAAAGCTCAGAGAAGTTGCCATAAAAAATTTGTAGTAAAGACAGAGGGAAGCCATGTCACATCAGTGAGAAAGTGACTGAAATCAAGATGCCAAGTTAGGATCAATTCCTAGCAGTATATATAGCTATTGATCTAATGTAGTCATTCTACTTCAGGTTAGTTGAAAAAGTGAAGCCAAGGAGGTACAGTGTTTTGCTCTCCAGGAGACTAGCATCAGCAAGAAAGTTTTTGTATAGTGGTTAAAAGAGAGCAGTTTTGTTTTGCAAGCATTAAAATTTACAAGCCATTTCCTGCTCCAGTTAACCACTAATTGGAGGTCTGGTTCAAGAGCAGCTGCCAGGTTTACTTTGTCAGCTTTCCTAATGAGACAGAAGTAAATGGTGGTGTCATCTGCACAGATGCCTACTTGGAAACTGATTACATCAGAAAGATCTTTGAGAAAGATCAGAAACTGCATAGAACCTAGGATAGAGACTTGAGGCCCCCCTCCCCCACATTCATATGAAAGGATCTGGAATCTTGCCTGTTCAAAACGGCCTTCATTTCACAATTTGATTGGAACAACTTAATTAAATCAAACAATTATCCTGTAATACCAAAGTACTAGAGCTTGCACAGAAGGCTAGCATGCCAAACCCTGCCAAATGCTTTTGAGATATCTAGAGCTTCACCATTATTATCAAGAGTTGATATACATATTCAGTGATGGCCATTAGCACATCAGCAGTAGACCTGGCAGAACAGAGGCTATATTGTTTGTCAGAGAATAGGTCAAGAGGTGAGATGGCTAACCACTTAAAAAAACAGGAACTACAGATGAAGATTTTCAACAAGCTGGAAAGCAGGAAGCAGAAAGAATAGTTGTAGAGTTTGGAGAGAACTGGAGACTCATTGGTCATTTGGAAATACTAAATGTTCAGAAAGTACATCACAACCACACCCACTAGATGCGAGACTCAATATAAGAAAGAGCCAGTGGATTTTCAGACAGTTGAAAGCTGAGATTGAGTCAATTGAGAGATTCAGCGCAGGCTTAGTTGGTGCTCACCCCCCCACCTCCAACCCCGAGTTTGGGGCAATTACCTTCTGCTAGAGATTCAGCATGAAGAGGAAAAGTTGACAGACATGAAGAGACTGTTTTAAACTGATCAGTAAGATTGTAAATAGTAACAATACTTCATTTTAGAAATTCAAAGGAGAGAAAAACAAAATGCAGTACAGTTTTGATTTTTTTTTTTTTTAATTACACAAAGTCTGATTCCCCCAAAAAATAGTAAAAATAGGAATCATGAATATTTCATTTTTGCACGCAGATTATATTTTGGTTTAAATTTAGAGAACAAAAATACATTCAAAAATTACTTCTAACTAGCTTGAATATTTTAGTGTTAAAGAAATAAGTTCATAAATTTATGAAAAATTTTGTTCCTTTTCAACTAAGGCACATAAAGAGGGTTTGAAGAAAAGAGGGTTTGAAGAATCTGACACTCACAGAACATATTGAAGACAAGAGGGAGAGAGGGTGAGCAATACATCTAACCAGATTGTGTAAACAGATAACAAAAGATAAACAAGGAGGAATAGTAAGATGACAAATACTGCTTTGTTTATACAAAGCTACGATCACCAGCTTGCTGAAAGAAGAGCACATAAAAGAATCATTGACTTAAAACAGAAAAAAAAAACCTCTAAATATAATAATTTAGATTTCCTTCTGCCACTTAAATTTTCTTATAAGCCTTGGGCTGTTATTTACTTCAATTACTTCTGCCTCCTATTTACAGCTAAATCAAAATAAATAAATAAAAAATATAAAATTATAACTGTTTAAGATTAATGCATTGGGTAGTGAAATATAACAAATATATCCAATAACCAGAGATTCCCAAATAAAAATAAACAGAATGTAAAGTATTTGTCACATCCATGTACAACAGAACCTTACCATCTGAAGTTGACCCAATCAGCAAAACTTACATCTTCAAAACTTACAAAACTAAAAATACTTGAAAAAATGTATTTATCTTATTTATTATAGTAGTATTTTTTTAAATTAAACATTTTATCTTATTTATTATAGTAGTATTTTTTTAAATTAAACATTTTATCTTATTTATTATAGTAGTATTTTTTTAAATTAAACATTTTATCTTATTTATTATAGTAGTATTTTTTTAAATTAAACATTTTATCTTATTTATTATAGTAGTATTTTTTTAAATTAAACATTTTATCTTATTTATTATAGTAGTATTTTTTTAAATTAAACATTTTATCTTATTTATTATAGTAGTATTTTTTTAAATTAAACATTTTATCTTATTTATTATAGTAGTATTTTTTTAAATTAAACATTTTATCTTATTTATTATAGTAGTATTTTTTTAAATTAAACATTTTTGATGTCTTCAAAGCCTCTAAAATTAATTATAAGATTCTTAGATTTTTCTTCATTGATTACTGAAATGTTCTTAATTTATCTATATTTTTGAAATAGGTTTGATGAATAAATCATATATAGTTCTTTCTCCCTGTTTTGGATTGAGTTTACAGTTCCTTCTAATGTCTTTTCATTATCTTTCACTCCTAGTAGCATTATTGCTTTGCTTGAGGTGAATTTTTAAAAAAAAAAGGGTTAAAATAAGGTAGAGATTTCTGGTGAAAATAGTTAATAGCCATATCTGTATCAATATAAGACACTATATTGACACTAAGAAACATATATTGACACTAAGAAACATATTTGACTTGATCATGTAACTTATAGTAAAAGTAAAATGCCAAAAACCTTTCAATATTCAATAAAAGAAAGTATTTGCCATCAAAGTGGGGTTGATAACAGACCTTCCAGTAAAATTAACTGCTAAAAAACAAAATAAATTTATTTCTAAAGTGTTAAGCTACACACAATATTTTGAGAGAAGTGGGATTATAATTTGGTTTGTTATAACTAAGCAGCAAAAATCCTGGTTTAACCTTAAAAGAATTATTTGAAAAAAAAAAAAAAAAGTAGAAAATCAGAGTATTATGAAATTGTTTCAACCTTATAATCAAGAGGTATATCTAACACCAAAGGAAAAAATAAAACACATTAAGAAAACCAGCAGTTAGATTGTTTAAGAAAAAAATAAAAAATAAACCCTGGAAACATTTTGCTAAACTTCTCCAAATATCATTTTGGTTCCAAAGGATGGCTTGAGTTACACCAACCAATATATTTTCTGGTTACTAATAGGATCCCAGATATGTCTTTAGCATATTGATTTTCAAAGACTTAAAATTTTTGTGAGGGATACAATACAAGTATAATGCTAAATTATATATATATATATATATATATATATATATATATATATATATATTGTCTATATTCTTTAAGGTAAATGTTATTAAAAACAACAGGCATTTAGTGTCAAGTTTGTTGATTGACTTTTCCAAATTAGGAGTAATCTTTCTTAAACAAGGAGAAAATTCAGTCAGAAATTGTCCAAAGTTTTTTTTTTTTTTTTTTGTTTGATTTTCACTGGTTAAGCAGATTTCATGTACATTTGACTTTAAAACAAATTTGGGAGATCTATGACAAGAGAAGTTTTACTTAAAGGTACAATTTTGGCATTCCCTGACTAATTGATTCTCTGAGTGTATCAAATTTAATGATAGTCCCCCCCCCCTGCCCAGTGAGCTTAAATTTTCCTTAATATGATTTCTCAAACTTTCAAGCTAGTACACAAAATAAATATACTGCTAAATAAACAGAATGTCTACTATACAAGTAGACACTAAAAATAACATTTAAAGAATATATATATATATATATATATATATATATATAAAATGCAAAGTTCAAATTCATGCCCACTTATTGATCTAGCCTAATTTTTTGGCTGAATTTTTTTAACCATTATAAATAATACATTGGAAATAAGAGTAAACTATAAAAACAAATAGGACAAAAAACTTATAAGAAAAATGTAATGACAATAAATGCTTGTAAATAAGCTCCATCTCAATTACTTTATGCCATGTGGTATTTTGTTGTATAGACATCTAACATTAATAGCCATATCTGTATCAATATAAGATGATTGATGAAGAGTAAATGGAGTTCAAACCAATTAGCTTATAGATTTTGGTTCAGTAAAATTTGTAATAGTGCAACCACATACAAGGTGAGAGGGATAAATTGACACCTAAATTACACAAAAATGAAAATAACACTGACATCTCATTTTAACAGACATATTTACCAAAATTATACAACAATATTGTGAAATACTAAAGAGTAAATTTATTCAATAAGATGACTTTTGAATCCCCTGCAACACTTCTGGACAGTCTCCTTGTTGGTGAATGCTGCCATATTCCTTACTTTCAGTTTATCTTTGGTATTACAAGCAGTTTTGTTGGTCTCTTGCTCAACTGCACTAATAATCAAGGGGGTTGCAGTCTGGGAACATGTGGTCAGATGTAAAGGTTGATATGGTTACAGAAATTGTCTGACAACCTTGACTGGGTTCTCCTACTTGTGTGGCATGGTGCAGTCTGTTGCCAGGTATAGGGGTTTCTAGCAGCCACCTTCTTGACCCTGGACAATATTATCTCTTCAAAGCACTTTATGTAGGCCTCCAAGTTGAGTCTGAGGCCCTGTAAGAAAATGAATGGAAGCATAACATTGCCATTGCTAATGCTCACTCCAAACAATTTCATAATCACTATTAGTCTCTTCCAACTCTTTCAAAATCCTCTGATTGACACTCAAACACTGAAATGTTCATATTGGATCTTCTGGCATGAATGCCAAGCAGTACATGTTTCCAAAATTCTGGTGGAGTAAATTGTGTCATGATGCTCTCTTTCCCACAGAATGTACCCAAATGACTATTTTGTGTAGTCATCAAAATCAAAAACAAACAATGCACAAAATATAAAATAGTGACAATTGCACCTTATATTGTGTAAGTGATGGTGGAGATAATTTTTAAAGAGAATTGTCTCAATCATTTAAAAAAGAGTTAGGTTTCAATATTCTTTACTTTTCTTTTACTAGTCGAGTTTTGTTGTGACCAAGTAAAAGGTTTAAGAAATAACAAAACGTGTTATAGAAATATTGTTTATTTAACACTAAATACAACAGAAGAGTATTACAACTAGTGTGTATGCTGATTGTCCCGCATTTAATCAATTCATCTATTTCCCCAAGGCCTCCTCTCCTACTAATCTTATAGTAAGCGGAAGAGTCCAACATAGACTCGTTAGAGGGAGGACACCACAACAGGTTTCAATACTTTTTACTAAAGTAAATGGCAGAAAAAAATGCTGTGTTTGAAAGATACCAAAATTCAAACTTCTCCCTTTCTTTTGAACAAAAATTACATAAGATATTTGAGACAAAACTGTTTATATGATCATGTGGCACTGAAGTTATTAAATGAAGAATTCAAAGCTAAACCAACAACAGTGTGCAAAATAGTCAAATAAAAATGATTTTCATTCAACTACAATTAATACTAGATATATTAACCAAAATTATTTTATTGATAATAAATAATATTTAGTAATACAGAAGGTTTATTTTATAAAGATTAAGTTATTTTTAGTCAGTTTTATAGCACACTGTCCATAAACCACTCGGAGAGGAACAAAATCAAAGTTGCAGAGCGAGTTGCCATAGTCAAATGCAAAGTAACAGAGCTGTCCAACAAATAGAATTGGCAAAGTTTTCAAAAAGCAATAACACAAAGAAAAAAAATAGTATAAAGTAAGCAAACAATATATGCAATGCAAATTAACAGAAATAAGGCAAAAAGTTCAAACTAAGAATTGACGTCAACACACAAAAGCAAGTTCGAACAAGTGAACATAGCGCTTTGACTTCAAGACAGACCGGGACTGCAGCAAATGAAACTAGTTTATTAGCTAGGAGAAAATTCCAGCATGCATTTATGTTTCTGCCTGTAAAAAATGAAGGGGAAGTATTCTGCAGTCATTCCTTAATTGGAGTGAAACCATGAAAAGTTTATAAAAAAAAAAAAAAATAGTAAGTATAAAAGACCACTAATTTTGAATTAGGGCAAGAATTGAAAATCTTGAGATTGACTATATCATAATAGATGACACACAGTAATATAACATTATAACACAAAACATGATATGAAAGAAATTGAATAAGAAGCGTAACCTATTTATTGCTTGACTGAAAATATAAACAAAAATTACAGGAGTAGTTCCTCAGTATTATTTTGTAATGGTTAAACTCCAAATTTATAAGCTTTCATATGTGTATATCAAGTAAATACTACTGTGTGTGTATGTTTGAAATTTGCTATATTAATTAGCAAAGAGTGCTCCATATCAGAGAGAGAGAGAGTGTGTATATCATGTGTATATCAGAGAGTGCATAGACATAAACACTATGAACATAGAACTCAACACTTCATGGAAGACAGTGATTGACATTACATTTAAAATTTTGAAGAATATAGATGATAGGGAAGCAAGAAACTGGAAGACAGGAAATGTTAGAAAAACTATTAGACTAAAATTTATGGTTACACCTATTTCAACAATAACAGGATGAGACCTATTTGCCAATCTAGTAGTATGCTTAAATTAATGCAGTTGAGGTATCAAGTAGAAGAACTCACCAGAACAACTGCCACAAAGATATTTATAGAAAAGACAGAAGGAAGACACATCATGGTAGTGGGAAAATCAAGATACCAGGTCAGGACTGATTACATTACACACCCTTTTTTGAATTTTGTCAAGAATCTAGATATATACAGTAGGAGCACCAGACAAGATATGGCAACAATATTCAACTCATGGATAAAGGGTGGATTTGTAAGAAGTTGGTTTCCTCCAGTTCCGAACATCAGGAAAAGGTTGTTCTTTTTAATTTTTTAGTGAAAGAGAAGGCTTAAATTAATTTTTTGTTATTTTTATTGTTTGTATATTATATATAGATGTGCATAAAATATTGGTGATATTAAATGAAATTTAATCCTCAGCTCCATCTTACCAATTAATAAAAAAAAAAAAAAAAAACACACACACACAACATACCTTATCTGAACAAGAAAGTTATCCAGTAATGTGATCTCTTTCTAACTTGAAGCTACTATTCATCCAATATGTATTTGCAAGTAATCATGTAAGTCAAAGAGAGACTGACATATAAGATGAAAGATAAAAGATCACATATCATGAAAAATGGGGGAAAATATTTCTCATTACAGATAAATTTCATCTTCCAAACACAGGAAGCAAGAGAGGAAAATAAATGAAATCTGGATAAGAAATTTGACAAGAATGTCCACATTCCAACATCCAATACATGACTGGCATATTTCTTTTGCTTTCTAAAACAGATATTGTTTCAAGACTAAACAGTACAGAGGAATACCTAATCAGTCACCATCTTCCATAGAATGTAATCACACATACCAATATGAAACAATTTTATGGTTATACAAAAATTAATATTTTCACTAGCCAGGACCTATGAATTTTCCAAAGTACATTTTTACAAATTAGAGATAGATTATGAATTCATTTTATTATAAATGAAAATCTTACTTTTAAAATCAAAGCTTTTTCATATTGTATTTATGCAGTAATATCTCAGCACTCTAAACAATGCAGCACTAAATGAAACTGCTTGATATACAGGATTATTAAAACATAACAGAGATACAAATTTGATAGGTTATGTATAACAGTAATACAAAACCAATGAAAGTGACAGACTTTGTCAAATGACTGATGGTTAAAAAAAATAAATAAATAAAAAAAAGTTTGAACCTATTAACATATCAAATTTTGCAGGAAATGGGTATGTGTGTGTGAAAGTTTACTTTAGCACTATCCCATTAAACATTATACTGGTAATCATTTTTAAATATATGATGATGCCCAACAAGATGAAATAGATTTGTGTGGTGCATCTCATTTGAAACCCACTTTCCAGGTATAATGAAATATTACTAAATGTCTTATCAACCATAAAATATAATTGTGTGCATTTTTTTGTTCACCTGGCACAAGTAACAAAGTATACAATTATTTTGAAAACTTACCAGGATACTACCTTTTAATATACACTTTTTTTTTAATTCACCCCAAACAAAACAATAATTCCACTAAGATGTAAAGGACTACTGAGAGCAAAAGAGAAGGAAAAACATTAGAAGGAATCAAAAACCAAATTCTAAACAGGAAATACGGGATAAACCCGTTCCAATGACTAGGGAGGAGTGTGAACCAGACAATAGGTGAACATATCTACCCCTATTTTTTTTTATTATTTTGAAAATTTAATATTATTAAATTTATTATGAAACATCCTTTTACAGATATGTTTGTACTGGAGTCAGTTAAGTGCCATAAGTGATACATGTTTGGGTGATCATACCTTGAAAGAGACATGACTGGCTGAGCAGAATATTATCCTGCAATAGGTTGCCATTACTTTTTGCAGTACAGTGGTTGCCAACCAAGGCTATAGAACCCGATCTGTCCTGTTATTTAACCCATACGGATTAATACCTTTCCCAAGGATATTTGTCATAAGTGAATGTAAAGAATTCAACTGGAATTTGAACTTGGCTCCCCATTTTCTCATTCCAAGCTGATATCCACCACACCACAACGCACATCTCTGGAGTAGAGGCACTTTAATTTTCAATAACTTCTGGAAAAAAATGATATTCCTATATTTTTAGCTGTTTTTGAATTGCTTGTGAATTTCTATACTGAGATTAGCTAAATTTCTTTCGAACTCATTAGTTACAAATTTATATATAATATGTGCTTAGTTTTGACATTATATTCTTTGAGAGGGGAGGATTTTTTTAGGCTTTTTTTTTTTTTTTTTGCATTTTATAATGAAATAACTGATAGAAAATTTGAAAAATATCCTTACTGTTTTTTTTTTCAAAGGGTCTGACGAGCCGCGATAATAACATCAAAGCGGTGAAATATGTATTACCCATAGTAATAATCAAAAATCTTTTATAAATTATATTACTCTGTTAAATTAAATAAATGAATTTAACATTGAGCTCTCTTGAGTTCATCTCTTTTGGAATTTACCTGGATTACATACCAAGTGTACTATGTTATATATATATATATATATATATATATATATATCTCAGAGTGTGAAAATTGGTAGAGTGAACCAAAACGAAGATAATTGAGCAGAGTAGGAGTGAAATTGTATTATTTGTTGCATGAGAGGAATGTAAGCAATTTGTCTCAGGAAAAAATTCACATACATGAGAACACCAAATACAAAAAAGAAAACTGTCACTGAAAATATTAAATAAATCGGTGATATAAAAGGACGGCTTGATTATTCCCATCAGTAACTTCACTGTGAAGTTATTTATATGTTAATGTAAACTCAGTGCGGACCAAACACACTATATTGTATTAGAGTATAGACCCACTTCAATATAAGCTAACATAAATTGAAAATTTAAAGAACAGTAAGGGTTATATGTAAACATTTCATTGTGGAAATGACAAATCTAATGGTGCTTGTAAATTCCATATCATGAATAATTCAAATTCATGTGTACATATCCAGTATTTGTGAATAAAAGTTTACAAGGACATTTGGATGACTGCTGCTTAATACAATTCATCCAAATTCATATGACCCCCTTGTACTAACACCAGTTCATTGGTTATATATATAAGTGTTCTAGGCAAACTGGAAGTTTTATATTCCAAATCATCATAGTTACAACAAAATCTAAAAAAAAAAAAAAAAAAAGATTTCAGTCACTATACACATATACACACTATTTTTTTAAATTCCATTTGCATGTTTATTCATACAAATTTTGGGGTTGCCATCTTTCAAATGTAAAATTAGTGTTCAAAACGAAAACTGACTTTATGGTAAGAATAAATATATATAGATTTTCAAAGTGGCTACTTAACATCTACAAATAGATAAAACTGATTGAACAAATAAACTTAAATTACTTCATTTTAGTTGATTATGAAAAGGCATTTAATTCAGAACATGCAGCAATCTTTGACTCACTATGAGAGTAGCTTAACAAAAATGATATTCAAATTATTAAGAATATATATGATAAAACAGCAATAAGTTGATTACATGGTAAAAAAGATTGGAAACAAGGAGTAAAACAAGGAGATGGGATTTCACGTAAATTATTTACAGTATGACTCAAAATTATCTTTTGAAAAATGAAATGACAAATAATGGAAGTAACCATAAACAGAATATTTGCTAATGTTTTACTAATATCAGTCAGTTAAGTGCCATACATGATACATGCTTGGGTGATCATGTCTTGAAAGAGACATGACTGACTGGGCAGAAGATTATCCCACAGTAGGTTGCCATTGCTTTCTGCAGTAGACTGGTTGCCGACCAAGGCTATAGAACCCAATCTGTCCTGTTATTTAACCCATAACTGGAAGGAATAGACGGATTAAGACCTTTCCCAATGGCATTTGCATGTAAGTGAGTGCAATGAATTCAGCTGGAATTTGAAATCGGCTCCGATTTCTCATTCCAAGCTGATATCCAATGCACCCCAAAGAAATAGTAAAAGACCTGAATTAGAGAAACTTTCCTATCTTCCATCAGTATGGATGTTGCTAGTTTCCTAGAAAGCAACACTGTGCCTACTTGGCCTCATACCCAACCAACCTCAATTGGAAAGACAGAATCAAATCTATAGCTGCATCTATCACTAGGAAGGGTGGGTCACTGTCATGCCAGAAAGTTTTTCTTGTCAGAATCCATCTTGCACATTGATAAATCTATATTGAATACTGTTGGGTTAAAACCCTTAGAAGAAAGGCAGTGCTGAGCCTTAAGCTGAAGAGAGGAAAAGTGAGTAAACTAGTGTTTGGAAGGGGCAACAAGGTCTTATAGGTGACAGGAGAATGAGTAGATAGCAAGTATTTTCAGTCTGTGGAAACTGTTGGGGCACTACCCCATTGCTGGATGGCTGTGACTAGAATACAGCCATATGGAGTGAAGAGGATGTTAGATAGACTGAGAATGTTAAATTGATGATGAAACTGCTACTGCTATGATGCGGGAGATCTTAGCTGAGGTAAAGAAAGAGGACCTCGTGACCAGGACTTGGCACATCCCTAAAATGAAGACAGGAGTAGTGTGATGTGATGCTAGCAGGTGTAGTGTGGTGTGATGCCAAGGCATAGTCATAGAGATTTCTGTTTTGCTCGCGGAAGATGCAGCATAGCTGAAAAAAAAAGGATGACTATAATCACATCAATGAAGCTGAATTAGATGCTGTAATAAAAGATGTTAATTTGGCTTTAAAGTGGGGGTTAAGCAAGGTAGAAGGACTGAATCAACCACAGTACCAAGTTGGGTGAATTCTACTGTAGAAGAGAGCAGGAAAAGATGGACAAAGGGTACTAGGGAAATAGACAAAAAGCGAAGATTAGGTTGTTGGTTGGTTGTTTTTGTTTTATGGCATATCAACCTTGGTGGGTCATTTATTGTTGTTTTTATATAAGTTTTGTGTCTAGTAATATATTTTCTTTTTATTGTTGTTTTTATATATGTTTTGTGTCTAGTAATACTTTTTTCTTTTCGAGTACCAAGATTCATTGGGATTTCTTTTTAAGGGCAGGGTCTCCAAGTCCTACCCTATTATTTAACCCCTAACTGGAGGAAAGGGACAGATTAATACCTTTCCCAAGGGTACCAGTGCTTAAGTGAATGCAGGGTATTCAACTGGAATTCAAACTCGGCTCACCAATTTCTCTTTCCGAGCCGGTATCCACTGCACCACAACGCACATCCGTCACTAAACACTTACAGCACCTGGTATTCCCAAGTGGTCACCCATCTAAGTACTGACCAGGCTCAAAGTTGCTTAACTTTGGTGATCAAGCAAGAACCAGTGTATTCAACGTGATATGGTTGTAAGCCCATGGAGATTAGGAATATTGAGAGAATTGATAACCAAATTTTGATTACGAATGAAAGTTGTATTTGTGCCTTTGGAAAGAAATAAGTGGATGCACTAACATGAGTAAACAAATAGGAGGTTGGTCATCAATGAGAAGGAAGAAGCTCCAGTATGTTGTCAGAGAACCAGAGAACTAGAATTGCATAGTAGACATTATATGGAAGTGGACAGGACTATATTTGGTGTGAAAATTCAACCCGCTCATTAAAAAAATAAGTCCAGAGGATGGTTAGGAACTGCATCAGATGTTGATCAATTAACCCTGCTATGAATGTACATGATTCAGGTGAGATTGGAATGACAAACAACTGGATGAGGTTAGCTATTGATATAACATTATCCCACGGGTGTGTATTTGTGAACGATTGACTGGATCTGAGCAAGTAGCAATATGGAGAAAATTGCGTGCAGAAATGGTAGCTGTGGTTACAGAACTGGAGAAGGTAATTCTTGAACAAGGTCCAATAAAGCAGGTAGTAATGAACAATGATACAGTTTTCTGCTTGGAACTTCTCCAAATGATGTTTGAAAAATAGAAAATAAGAAGGTACTATAGAGCAGTATACAGGCTAAGGGGAATGGAATAGTGGCGAAGCATCAATGGACTGTGAAAGCAATAGCTGAGAGAAGAGTGATATCACCTGTACAAGAAACATTTTCGTACAACATGGCACCTAAGGTTGGACAGAGAAAGGAGACAGTACTGCAAAGGCCAATTTTCACCTATGAGTGGAGGTACCCAAAAGATACGTCCCTAAATACTGATGAGGAAGTGCTGTCTAGAATCCAAATAAGGAAAGAGGTTTGGGTAAAGCCACCAAATGCATGCTGCATGACGCAATAGGGGAAAGGGATGGTGATTGAAGTGCAGTCACCTAACAACGTGACTGCTGATGGTATGTCACGGCATATTTTAGTTTTAAGGCAAGTGGTCCTTGCAGATGTAAATGCTGAACATGGAGGAGATAGAAACGAAACAACACCAATGCAAAAATCACAGAGAGAGCACAAAGCACCGACCTGGGCATGAGACTATGTTTTATGTAATAATCCTTTTAGGATCGTAGTCTGAAAGAAAAAGGGAAAACGCAATGTTCTTTAGCTCGTGGTGGAGGAGAAGAAGAAGCAGTGACAGGTGGTGATTTCTTTTATAAAAGGATATTGATGAAAGATAGAAGAATTACAGGAAGGAAGAAAAGCAGTAAAGCTCTACTGAAAATATGAGTCTGGGGATTCTGTTTGTTTGTTTAGTACATGAAAGAGAAGACGTAAGAGTAAGGAAGAATGATAGAGATCTTGGAAGAAGTACTTTTTTTTTTTTTTTACTGTAATAATTAAACACCAATCAAAACAATCATTTCTAATGAGAAAGTTTCAACTATGCTTAGAGCAGGAAAAAAAAACAATCACTAAGATTGCCATATTTTTTTTTTTTAATCATATCACCCCAAGCAAGGCGATAACGCCACTGATGCGCAGGGGGCTACATAAGAGTAAAAAGATTGGAAAAGAGAAAGCCAGAAACCACATCCTAACCAGGGAACAAGGGATGAGCCTCTTCACCTGTTCAATAGACGTGGGTGGAGTGTGAACTGGGCGATAGTTTAGTCTATCTACTCCAATTGAAAAAAAAAAATAAAAAATAAAGAGATTGAAAAAGAGAAAGCCGGAAACCACATCCTAAACAGAGAAAATACAAAGTGCCATTGTAATGGTAAAGTACAAATTCCAATAAGCTATTGATTTTTCTGCTCGCTGATGTGAATATCTTCCCACAGCACAATAATGTATCTCCTCTTTCAGTTGATTAGAGAAATAGGGCACTACCTCAGCACTTGAATACAAAGGAGAGTGACAAGGATACAGAGAAAGAAATGTGCAATTCGCCAGTCTGAGGTTGAAAAATAAAATACAGATGTGTAAATTTGATAATGATTCTTACATTTAAAAAAATACATTGTAAATTCCTTGGCTGTCATAAACGGATCTTTTCCCTGAAGGAAGGAAAGAAGAGAAAGTAAAAAATATGCACTTGTTTTATTTGATAATTTTTTCTTTTGCTAATCTAGAAACCTAATTTTTACATTACTTTCAACTTTACAGATCTCACATCATGATTTTTGTTCTATATAGCAACCAAGAGAAAACTTATCTATCTTACTCCTGTTTTAAGATAGCATCTATTTTATAATCAATATACCACTTTTCTGTTGTTAAAGCTTCAAGCATGAAGACTTTTTTTAAAATTATAAACAAGAATAAAAATTACATTTATGAAAATCTGAATTTCTTGGAGGAGTTATTTACATTCAGAATAATGTCCACTTGTGTTGCTGTTATCGCAACATTTCGGCCTTGTGACTTCTGGCATTCTTCAGGGTTGTGTTGATCTGGGTAACTTCAGGGAATTTTGAACTCAACCTTTTATTCAATCTATATAAAGAAATTATGTATATAAACATCAGTGCCTTCTGTTAATTTTTGTACATTATTAAATAAGCATATCTAACAATTACAATCAACATTAATTTGGAGACCTGATCACCAAAAGCTAATTCTGCTAATCAAAATGCTAACTTTAATTTCAACAAAACAATACAGTAACCTTTCAATTATTATATCAGCAACCAATGCTAACAAAACAGTTTTGAATTGAAATTAAGACATTAAAACAACCATTCTTAGCAAAAGAAAAAGCTATGTGAACACAAGTGCATAATTAAAAGCAATCAATACATTTGTTTAATATATCACAAATTTTATAATTAAACTTTTTATATCTAGCAATACAGAGAGGAAAAAATCTCATGATTATTCTATGCTGTATGAAATAGAAGATACTGAATAGAAAGAAAATATGACAAGAATATTATATGCCATTGCCTGAAGAACACAGGTTGTAATTCAAGAGAAGTTGATCACTCTCCAAGTAATTCAAATCAATAAAAAGTATCATGTTAAAAATTCCCAATATAATGTCAAACTTGTACAACTGCTAAACATTGCCAATTGAATGAATCAATGAATCTTACTTAACTCCTTTTTATTCTGTCTTATAAAATTTGGGAAACACTTTTACAAAGATTGAGAAACTCTACAAATTTAATCAGTTCAATTAAGTCCCATACATGATATATGCTTGGGTGATCATGACTCAAAACAGACATGACTGACTGAGCAGAAGGTTTTCCAGCAGTAGATTACCATTACTTTCTGCAGTAGACTAGTTGCCAACCAAGGCTATAGAACTCAATCTGTCATGCTATTTAGCCCATAGCTGAAGGGAGAAGTGACAGATTAATACCTTTCCCAAGGGTATTTGCATGCAAGTGAATACAACAAATTCAACTGAAATTTAAACTCAGCTCTGATTTCTCATTCTGAGCCGATATCCACTGAAACAAAAGACACATTTAATAATCATCCAAATTATCACCTTTGTAATCTTCTGTGAAATTATGTAGGATTTTCTAAACTCCAAGAACTCATTGTATGTACGCTTATCTTTTTCAAAAACAGGCGCTTTTTCTTCATTTTTTATTTTTATTTTTGTTTTTAAGATATATGCAAATATTTAAACATTGGGTATTTTCTGTCTAAATTTCTGGAATGAAGAGTCATTTACATTCAGACTAATAGCCTCATCTTTGTTGTTATTATTACTATGTTTTAGCTGTTGTTTCTCCTGGTCTTATTCATCCTACTGTTCATGCCTATGGATATCTTTTGTTCTTTCAATCCCTGAACCAGATAGTACATATTCAGTGGAAACAGGGTGAGCAATATTTAAGTACAAGACAATGTCTCCCAGATATAGACAGCAGAACAATGATAAACTATACCAAAATTCCCTGAAAATTGACAGACACCTGAAGAGAGCTGGAGAGCACAACAGCCTTAAATGATTTAAATAAAAGATGATGACATTAGTTTGAATGTAAATCAGGTATTTTTTATTTGTTTCCTAGATATTATTCCAGATAGTAATAAATGTTCAACAGTGAATCTAAGTATATAAAAATGCAACAGATTCTTAAGAGTTCACAGCCTGACCCACTTTGCAAAATCAGTAGTGACCAGATATCAGGATACTGATTTTGGGAAGTGAGCCAGGCCAAAAACATTAGCCTGTTACCCCCACAACACAGATACATATTCCTGGAATAGACAATTGCAGAAATGGGCAAATTGCCCCTTTCTATATATTTGTCTTCTGGGGATTTAACAAAAATTTATAACAGAAAATTATTTTATGGCATTTGCATTTAAACAAAGTTTAATTATTCAATGGTAAATAGAATATTATTGTGGCAAACTAGTCTACTTCACTATTCTTACTGAAAAAGAACTTTGATTCTCACTGGATGCCCCCATACTTGTACCCTTCTGCAAAAAACAAAACTAAACAAATAACATTCTGTTATTTGTTTAGTGTAATATTGAAGAAATATTGAATATAAACAAGAAAATATAAACCAAAGCAAGACTAATACTCTACAAGTAAAATGCAAAATTGCTTAAATATTACTATCAAAGATGCAAAGTAATTTAAGTTATTTTTCTACCTAGAAATGTGCAATTTATAACATGGGTGTTTGGTCAAGTGATTAGAATATATTTTGAACATGAAGCCTAGTTTCAGATCTTACCACAATCAATTTGTTAGGTGACTTCTTAGTTTGGGGAGTGTGTAGCTCTATTGAGTGGTGCTAGAAAACCATATTACAGATTGACTTAAACCTCATGACTTTTGTTTGAGCTTTGTTTAACAGCATGTCAACCTCTGTGGGTTATTTAATGCCAAAAAGGTGGGTTTTTAAGGTACTTTTTAATGTTCATTTATAGTGAGAAGGTTGATTTAGTCAGATTTTGATAATTTTTATTTTATTTTAGTAAACTGAAGATGTCTTCAGGTTTTTTATTCAAAAAGGTATTGCTGGTAATCATTTTTTTCCTTCAAAAAATGTATATTTTTTTTATAAAAGTCAAACATTTTGTCGATAGCTAGGAACCTTACAGGTACTACCACTTCGGGTCAGGGTGGATCTGGGAACAACAGCAATTAAGAGGTTGTTCCATGCACCTCACAACCTCCCAATCAGAGGCCTTGCTGCCAGATGCAGTTTACTGTCATACCCAGGACTGTTTTGTCTACTCAATTTTACTCATAATTCATAGTAACCGAGGGTTTGTTGGTATTGGCCTTTTTCAAACTGTTGATCGTGCCAGATTATGTCCTCTCCCAGAAACTGTAAGAAAAGTTTGCTCAACAGAGATGCAGTATAAAACACAGGTTAGCTCAGTGCTTGAGCAGGGGCTCCATAACAAACATTAGCTAGCTACCCTAGCAGACACTCATGCTCAAATACAAGCAGCCATCCATATATGCTATGAAATGTAAGATTTTGGTTAAGGCTATGCTAATAGTTAGCTAATAAAAACACAACAATTAAAAGAGTAAATATAAAAAGTAAGCTTTAAATAAAATAAAATCTAACTAATGTTGGCTTGATGTTTCTATTGACATACACTAAACAGAATGAAAAATATTGACAAAGCAAGTAACTAAACTATTCCAAACATCCCCTCACATAAAACACACAGCTCATTTGATTATCAAAAGTAAGTTGTTTTATAAATATATTGAAATCAATAGGGTTAATATTGTCAACTTGCATAATTGTTTTTTTCTTCTGTAATATTTTCCCTCTCACCAAAATTTGATAAAAAAAATTACAAACACACAAGAGAGTAAAAATTAATTCCCTTTGATTCTAAACATGATTGCTGCCTTATGACTTGAGTAAGACGAACAGGTTATTTTTTTTTTAAATCAATTCACAAAGAAGGCTATAATAACACTAAGACACAAGGGGTTACTGAAAGTGAAGAAGGAAGAAAAGACTTTAGAAGGAAATACAAACTCAATCCTTAATCAGGAAACAATGGATAAACTTCTACTCCTGTCCAAAAGATCAGGGGGTAGGAGGCATGAACCAGCCAATAGGTGAACTTATCTACTCCCACAGAGAGCAGGGGGAGGAGAGAGAGAAAAAAAACAAAGCAAATAAATAGTAAATAAAATTTCAGAGTTTAGGTAGAGATCTTAGAAGTATAGAGTTGAAGTATAATTTAGAAGGAACCCGGGGTCCAATCCTAAACTATAAACGAGGGATAAACCTCAACTCCTGTTCAAAAGGAAGAGTGTGAACTGAATGATAGGTGACCCTATCTAATCCTATTAAAGTGCCACAGATACTGGAGGGATAGTTTAAGAGAATAATTCTTATTTAAAAGGTTGTGACTGACCTTTCTTACAAGAAAGAAAAAAAATGCATATCATACTGACAAGGAATTAATAAATTTTTAATAACATGTACTTTCAGAATATAGACAGCTGTAACTTGCCACGGATTCTTTTTCTTTTTATTATCTGTTAATTATCACATCTTGTGAAAGGTAAGAGTGATTTCTCACTTCCTTCTCTAGTTTGGAAATCGGAGTTTTCTTCCTCAGACTCAAAGCTAGACAACACAATCTATTCTACTTTTTAACCATATGGGGAGAAAGAACAGGTTTCATACCTTTCCCGGAGGCATTTGTGCAAAATAAATGCAATAGACAAATCTGGAATTTGAAATCAGCTTGTCAATTCCATTTTCCATGCTGAGAAACATAACTCCTGCACATCCTTCAATAAATATGCAGCATTAAACAAATCATTAAACCAATTCCCTGAGGGTTCTATGATAAAGTCAGTTGATACAAACAAAAATTAAAGTGAATTTTACTCAAGTCCTTCAAGTAAATAAATTTTTAAGATAGAAAAGAGGTAAAAACAAAAAGTAAAATTAAAGTGTTCTGAAATGTGTTAATGAATGACAATTATAAGCAAACTGAATAGTTTGAAACAAAGTCATTTTTATTCAAAGCATATCCTTACATTATCATGCAGTAATGTTTAAATAATCCTTAGAATTGAGGAGATATGCAGCTTAATAATGATAATTAGATGTTTTGATGACTTAAATGTGATAAATTTTTCATTTCCTCTTAAAAATTGGGAATGAGAAGAATTTTGTTTTTAAGCCAGATTTTTATTGATATGAACAAGCACTGTTGACTAGAAAAAATATTTATTTATTTAAACTCATTAATGACCACCATCTCATTTTTGTGGCAATGAGCATTGAAACTTATATCAGAATTTTATTTTAATTTCCAAAAATTAATATTGGACTTTAGGTATTAATGGATTAAGAAAACACTTTGATAATTGGGAAAAATAATTGTTTTATAGAAAAACTGATATTTGATTTTAAGATAAATGACATACGAAAAATGGTTAAAATTTATCTACAGAAATTCTCATTAAAAAGTTTCATAAATTTTACACTGATTTTAGTTTTAAAAAAGGGGAGAAAAGCACATTTTAATACATTATCAACTATCCCCACTCAATTCATAAAATTATTTTTGTTTTTTATATAAAAATCTTATGGTACACAAAAATAGGTGTCTGAAGTGTGCTTTTGAAAATACAAGTCCTTTAAAAATAATCTAATGTTAAAACATCAGCAAGAGGCAAAGTATATGAATACTAGATTTTAGATCAATACCTTTGATATCAATACAGTCCATTTTGAGAATCTCATCTTTCACTTACTGACCCAAATATTTAGTGACCAAACAATCTCTTGCTAGGATTAAATAATTGAAAATGTGTTTTGCCAAACCAACATAAAACTAAGTGAGGTGGGAGACACAAAAAAAGAAACAGGATTTTGTTTATCAGATAACAAACTATGTAGAATTTATTCTAAATATTGATAGAATGACTACTGAATTTTAAATGCATTGAATTAAATTACTAAAATTCATTAATAAAAATGAATTTCTACAAACCATTTAAGTTCTATTCTTGCCTTAACAAGGAATTCAAATATTGCTATGACAGTTTTTTCACACACACACACACACACACACACACAATATTTGTTGTTATATTAAAATTAAGTCAAAAGCTTTTAACATTTAGCAATCTGCATATAAATTTTAGTTCCCTCTTTTACAGTATACGGAATCCCCTCAAAATAGAGTGTTTTATATATTAGTTCTATCTATTTGAAATTGCAATAGCCTGGTTCTCAATTTCAGTCAAGATTGTTTTAAGTGTTGTCATCAGAAGGATATGACTATACAACCAAGAAATTCAACTTGCATTGACTGGACTAACATTTTGCTTGGTGAAAATAGTCACCTATAGATTTCTAAAGGTTAAATAATCTTTTGAAATATGATACATGATAAAAAAGGATATAAACAAAACCTACTTTATATAACCTTGGGGTTCTTGACAAAATACAGCGAAGAATCTGTAATGTGATTGATACTGACTTGGCTGACCGCCTGCAGTCTCACTCTCACCGGCATGAGGTGACTTCCCTGTGCCTCTTCTATAAATACTTTCATGGCTTCTGCTCTGATGAACTTAAATCACTGGTGCCCCCTAGATGTGAATTTGCACGAGATACTAGATTGGCAACTAGGTCCCATGCTTTTACAGTGAAACCGATGAAATGTAACCACAATTTCTACTCCAACAGCTTCTTTCCTCGCACTTCCCACCTGTGGAATTCCCTACCGCATGCTTGCTTCCCCGATGACTACAACCTCCAGGAGTTTAAATGTAGGGTCAATAGACACCTCCTAACACACTAACTCACACCCACTCTCTCCAACTCTCTCCCTATGTACATCCTAAGTCATCTATCACCCTCCTTCTGACATTTCCTATACCCAATCGCTCTATGTAACCCCCTGTGCTATAGTGGCAGTGGAATGCCTTGCTTGGGGTGACACGATTTAAAAAAAATATATATATATAAGAAATTAATATATAAAGAAATTTATAATATAAAAAATAGTAATAAAAAGACATCATAAAAAGCAATTAAAATAAGTTATTCTTGCATACATTTTGTATAGACAAACTAAATATCTAAATTTTGTTCTATAATAAAATAGAATAAAAACTAGGAGAAAAATAAAATTTGATAAATCTTTGATACAAAAATATAAAAACATTTTCCAATATTTCCTAAGAAATTATCAATTCTAGGAAAAATATGGGTTAATACGTTGGGTCAATGCACAAATTAATTCCATCATCTGTACAAACCATAATTAAACCTTTCTAGGTTATGTTAATCTGAAAAGTAATATTTTTAAAGATACTCTATAAAAATCTGACTTAAAAATAATACGTTATTATATTAGTAAATAAAAGCAAAAGGGTTAAAATGTTCTTTAAAGTAAAAACTTACAGAAAAAGAAGTATTTTATTGTCAAAAATAAAATTGTATTTCATTATAGTTTCTTAATATATATTTTTTTAATTATTATGTTTAATTATTTTTTTAAGATCAATGTGAATTGGTCAGGAGGAATTTAAATGGTCTCATGGTTGGTAAAAAAATAAAATAAAATCTGATATTTTGTCATTCAGATTTTGGGAAGTGGGTTAGGCTGATAACTTTTCAGTCCAATGCATGCATACCTTTCTTAGACTAAGAAAGGAATACAGGTACAAGTTACATACATTCATATACCCCCTGATGAGTGGACTCAGTTACACAAAGGTTTGTCAACAAAACTCTGGAGTTAGAGTACTGAATATAACATCAATTAGACAATTTTATCACACTACCTGAATATTTTATTTCTTATAATATTTCACTAAATGTCTAAAATGAATTATTAGCAACTGGACTACTATAGACATTTCATTCTAATAAAGGTATAAAGGTAAAATATTGTTTATTAACGTATATAAAATTACACAGGCCTTAATTCTACTTTATTTAGCTGATTTGTAAGGTACAACACAATAAAAATTTATGTCAACTTTGTTTTTTTTAATTAGTAAAAAGAAACAATATTATAACTTTATTGTATGTGTAAAAAAAAAAAAAGAAAGAAAGTGAATCAATAAATTTTGTTTAAATCTTAAGTTTGTATCAGGATTCATGACAATTACTTCATATTTAAAAAGTGAAACTGAACCTGGTCTTTTTTCAATGTCATATTAACTTTAGCAAAATGTGCTTTTTAGAACATTTGGTTCAGATAAAAAAAAAAATCACTCCTTGATTTACTTTACCAGCATGTGAATTATAGCCTCTCTAAGTATTTTTGACTTGGAATTTAGTCCTGTTTATGAACTTAGTAGCTTAAACCTTAAGGTTCTTGACTTACTTGTGCAGAACAATTAAAACTTCTTAGACATTCCAAGGATGTGCTGATAAATTCTCAACCCATTTCTCGAAATTTCATCAAGTGACCAAACAGAATATTTTAAGGGATCCCCTTATTGGTTAAGAAATTGGTTTCAGCAATGTGTGTGTGTGTATGTGTGTGTAAATGTTTGCAGTAACATTTTCCCTTAAGACCTTTTTATCCTTTTACAAAATGGTCACTTCCTGCCTGTTAGTGCTTCCCACTAGAACTTGAAGTAAGTACACTCAAATTCCAGGTTCTTTACAAGAACTGAATTTCAAGAGTCATGACCTCTTGCTAACCAAATCCTATTTATTTAGCATCATTTTGAAATTTATTTAAAATTCATTCATTTTTTTTTTAGCCAAACCACACATTTTAAATGCAATTTTTTTTTAGCTTATGAAGTTTTTAACATTGTTACTAGAACTGCAGAAATTAGATATCAAGGAAATTCATCAGTGAAATGGAAGGAGATTTATATATATATATATATATATATATATATATATAAAGAGCTGCTGAAAAGTGTGTGACTTGACCAAGAAGGAATACAAAAAGATTCTAGTGTTTTATTATTTGGTCAGATTTAAGTGACTTTATCTGAGAACTTTTTAGTGTGTGTGTGTGTGTGTGTATATATATATATATATATATATATATACACACACACTCATACATACACACACAAATGTGTATTTTTTTTTCAGTTATTTTTTCAGTTATTTTCTCAGTTCAGTGTAGCCTTTCACAATGTATACCTGGAATGTAGTTGTTATAACTACCATGCTAGCTCATGTCTGGCAAGGGGGAGGGACGATAAATTCAAAGTTGTCCTTCTCAACTTATTACAAACCAAGGATACATATAGCACAGCTTGTCCTGCTATTTTACCTCTAACTGGGTTGAAGGTAGAGAAAAAAAATACAATTCATGCCTTTGAAAAAGATATTAACTCAAAGAAAAAAAAACATAGATAACCATCATGGTACCAGATTAAAAAAATATATCTAATTCAAAATATCTGTTACATTTTTAATGATTAAATTTCATTAGAAGTGTTTTTTTTTAACTATATTTAAAAACAGAAAAATTGCTATTACTGTTACACATCCTTTGGAAAATAATGCATCAAAAGTGTATGAAAAGGTTTTTTTTTTTTTGGTTTATTGATTGTAACATTTCTTAAAAGAAAGAAAAAAAAAACATTTTCAGCATTTTTTTTAATACTCCTAATTTCTAATAGATGTGAAAGTCAATTTTTGGATGAATGCATAAAATATACAAAGTGTATAATCATAGTAAAATTATAATTTACAAACCTTCAGGACAATATTAAATATCCAATATCATCTGAAAAAAATAAAAAAAAATATATTTAAAACAGTTTTAACCTAAATAGTTGTTTTTTCTTCTTATCATGGAAAAGGTTTCTGAAGTAAATGTCCTTTTATATAACAATTCATGTGGAAATCTGTACCCTTATTTTATGGCATGATAATAATAATAAAAAAAAAAGGGGTTCAAAATATTTTTTTAATTAGTAAAATGAAATAAAAACTGCAATAAATGTATCATCTCAGACTCAAAACAATTTAGAGTCTGAATAGTGGACATGAAAAAATTTTGAAAAAAAAAACCATGGTAGGAAGATAAAATACAAGAACCATGCCTAATCATGACATCATTGGTAATGTAAATGGTTTAATCCATCAAAAGTTAAGCTACTGATGTATATGAAATTTAAGAATAAAATGTGCAATACGGTTTAATGATAACAGCTCAGAATAAGAAATTGGAAAGCCAACTTCAAAATCCAATCAGGTTCATTACTTTCACTTATGTTCAAATACCCTGGTGAAAGGTATGAATCCATCTCTTCTTCCCCTAGCTATGGGTTGAATATCAGGACAAACTGGGTCCTACTGCTTTGGTTGTCAACCAGTCTACTACAAAGAAAGGGCAACATACTGTAGCAAAATCTTCTACCTAGTCAGTCATGAATCAAAAGAGACATGATCACTCAGGATCACATAATTGCACTTAACTGACTGATTCACCACAATGAATAAAGACTAGATTGGTTAAAACATCAAAAGATTAAGAAACTAGTCAAAATTAGTGGGCATTAACCTCAAAATGAGAAGTAGTCTAGGAGAAGGAAACTAAATTCAAACCAGATCTCTCTATCATAAAAGTGCATATACATTCAGCTGTGGACTGCTTATAAAGACAAATTCTAACTGAAACTTCTATTTATACATTCAAATTAATATGACCCCTACTTTGCTTGGTCAGCTTTTGTTCATATGCAGCTTCAAAAGAAGCTCAATGTTCCATAGTGAATGAGAGGAATTAACTAATCTCAAAATAACTTAAAAGACTTGTTTTTAATATTTATCCTGCAATAAACTACTATGACATCATGAGTTCCTTAACTCAAAGATCATACATACTGCAGTCATAGTATCAGTAATATGTCTGAGGCAAGATAGCTTTTCAGAGCCAATCCTCTTTCAGGCTGGTTTTGAATTCAAAATTTTCTTTTTCATGCACTCGTAACCATATCAAGGCAAAATAGCCTAATCTGCATTGCTATTTAATCCATAACTGGAAGAAAATGGATTCATGCTTTTTTGCAAGAACTGAATTTATGCCAAGAACTATTACACTATATACACCTATAGAAAGTTACAATTTTAATTAAGGATATGATATACAAAGAAAATGTCATTATATATAATTTCAGATATAAACATCTAATAAAATAAACAAATACACAACTTTGCCATCAACAAAACTTTCCTCAGATGATGGCTCCAGTAGCAGATATCGTTTCAGAGCTACAGCATCACTGCCATTCGCTCATAGTCACCTAAATAGTACCTTATATCATCCAGACTGTTTCCACCCAATGTGGGTATGCCGAATGAAAATGCAGTCTCACCATATTCACAACAGATTAGCATAGAATTTGAACTCTGCTTGTCAATTTCATTTTCTATACTGAGAAACATTACACCACCTGCACATCCTTCATTAAATATGCAGCTTAAATAAACTAATCATTCAATCAATTTTCTGGAGGACTGATGATAAAAGATAGTTGGTACAAAGAAAAATTAAAATGATATTTTAATTTAGTTCTTTAACACACCACTCAATAGATTTTTTAACATGAAAAAATAATTGAAAATGTTAAGAAAATAGTCTGCAAATAATTTGAAATTGAAAGAGTAATCATTTTTCAAAAGTATGTCTCGAAATAATCATGCAGATTGATTGGTTGTTTTTTTTAATTTTTTTAATTTTTTTTTTTTTTTTTTTTACAGTTTATCAACCTTCTGTGGATTATTTAAAGTCAAGACACTTTGGAATATAGAAGGCTGCTTGCACTACCTACTGTTCCCAGGTGATCCCCACACCTAAATAATCATGCAGTAATCCTTAGAGATGTAATCTAATATTAATAATTAGAAATTTAGATGATTTAGCTGATTTATATTTCTTTTAATTTAATTTTGTTTTATTTCTACTTAGATATTGAAGAGGAGAAGAATTGTGTTTAAGCCAAACAGTCAATGTTCAGCAGTCACAAAATGAAATGTTAATTCAATAATGTGAGATTTGAATTAACAGATCAGATAATGTCAAAATGCCAAGCAGTGAACATGAACTTCAACATGAAAAACAATCTACATTATTCAATCAGATTTAAGTTTTAAACTGGTAGCTTGAGCCAACAGAAAGGAACTTAAATCTAGAACATTAAACTGAAGCAAAATTAACATACAAAGAAAAAAAAACATTTCATTATTTAAACTCATTTATGACATGCATGAAAATTTAATCATACTGAAAAAAGCATAAATCCTTGTCTGAAAGAAATGAGAACCTTTTTATTTAGATATATATCAACTTAAAAGGCGTCAATTTCACAAGATTTATGACCAACTCAACTATGATTTTAGGCAGACAGTTCTTAAGTAAAAAGCATTTAACATGTTTAAAACCCACAACAGACATAACAATACATCTATCAATCTCAATTTCAATTTTGAAAATCAGAACTGTGAAACTGGTAAATATTCTTAAAGACACCAGTTGCATTTTCATCTTTTTTATATAAAACAAATCAGGCACTACAATGCCCCCTATAGTATCAGAGATAAACAGTATTTTCCCCACAAATTAGAAAAAAAAAATTTTTTTTCTAGTTTCAGCAGGCTGATTTGAAATTCAAAAGATACCAATGGCTGTCATAAATTTATATATATTAATAAATATACATATCCCACCTCTGTGGCATAACTCAGAGTTTCATGCATTATGCAATCATCAGGTGCATATTTTAAACTGACAGTTTAATAGATTTGAATTTAAATTCACTCAATGTTCATGGAAATTAAATCTTATAACATTACTGCTTTTTTAATAAGAAGATTAAAAATTTGAATATTCTCCAGTTACATGCGGATAAAAAGTGGGCCAGTGCTGTCAAAAATGATGCCAAAATATTTATATTGATATACTGCCTAAAATGATGGCAACATATATATTAAGGTATCTACTATTGAGTATCTTACATAAAGACACAAGTAAAAAAAAAAAAAATTAAAATTGAAAAAAAATTTTTTTAAATGATCCAAACCTCTGAGCATGACAGGAGAGAAATATATGCACACACACACACACACACACACACACACACACACACACACACACACACACACACACACACAATGGTTGTTATTATAATAGAGAGGATATATATATATTTTTTCACTACTCAATGACAATTATTGCAAAAAAATCAAATGAAGCACTGTTAAAGAACAATGGCAAGAGGTTTAATAACTGGCAGTAAAGAGAATGAAAGCTGAGCAGACACTGCCTCACTATTGTCGCTCTCTCTATGAGTCTGACAGGAGGGAAAATTATATATATATATATATATATATATATATAAAACAAAAAACTATCTGGTTTCTGGCTGTTGGATCTGATAAGGTAATTTATAGCCCCTCTTATTCTATAAAATCCCAAAACAGTTTCTTTACACACAATTTTATCTTTCATTCTAACCTGAAGAAGCCAAAACTAACAGGTATTGCTAAAACAAGGTTTACAGTTTTTCCACTTTGTCTCATGTCCACTTTTGTTTCAGATACTATTATACATCCTACAAACATAAAAAAATAAACATACAAGTCACATTTTTCAGCCTATCAGCTCAATAGCATCCATTAGAGTCAGTCTTTCCCACAGCCACAAATTCACACCAAACACAGATTGAAAAGAAAACATTCCAGAAAAGTTCCAGAAAACAAAACTTGATTTTTGTCACATTTTACATACTACACTGAATCCATGCAATTGTCTAAATATAACCAGCTGTTTTTGTTAGATTCTTCCAAATGAAGTGTTATTTTTTTAAATTTTATCTAAAAATGTTATAATTCAAATTATGACAAATCACCTATCACCCAGTCCACATTCCTTCCCAGTATTTTGAACAGGAGTAGAGATTTATCCTTTGTTTCACATTTAGGATTAAGTTTCTGATTTTTTTTAAATTCTTATTCTCATTCACATCTTAGTGGCCTTGCTTGAGGGTGAAACAATTTTTTTTAATATTTGTGTAAATAAATTAACTTAAACAACTTTTCATATTATCAATTTTTCACATATCATTAACTGTATAGTGTAAAACAATTTTTTTTTTTACTGAACTTTATCCAAGCTTATAAAGATCCACATTCAGAAAATACATTTTTCCTCAGCTACCAATTTCTCTACAACATATTTCAGTTCATACATATAGTATAACAAGGTGAAAAGTCATCTAGTTTCTTTGCAGTATACAGAGGATGTGCATAGATTATATACCAGTGCTATGCTATTTTTACATACTAGCCAAATACCCATCCTATGAACAGAGAAAAGTTCTGAAGAGAATGTTTATAACTAGAGAATTTCTACATAAACTAAATTTTCAGCAAGATTCTTATTTTATGAAGTTCTTTATTTTATTATGCTAAGGTCACTTGAATTTCCTACTTTAGACATAGCTACAAAGATCTGACCATGAGAGAAATATGTGAATAATTTTCTAATGTTTATATTATTAATAATAATTCAGAAAAATTTAATATTTTTGTAACTTGTTTAAAAAGAAAAATTATTACAATGATTATCATGAATGCTGGAGGTTTTCTAACAACTAAATATCTGCCTCGTTTTTATAAATTCTTTTAAAAAACAAATTTTAAAATAAGTTTAATAGAAACATTGCTTATATAAGGCAACTTAAAATTTGAATTAAAACAACACAAGAAATATTAAAATATGCTTTTAAAATTATGCAAAATAAATATTACAGCTAATATTGTAAATGTCATTCATTTATTTACAATATAAGGCAGATAAACTTCCATTATATATTAATGATTACTAACACTGTTTTATTCTTTGATCACTGTAAATAGCATTTCTTTTCACACTGTAATACACATTAGAGTTAAATTTCTAAAATTTATTTTTATTCCCCCACCAACCAACAAAAATTGTACATAGCCAGATAAGGTAAATATCAATAAGAAAATTCAGATCCAAAACCCCTAAAATTCAAGACTGTAATTCCAAGGGTTAAAAAAAAAATCAATCTCATAAGTCCAATGTCAGAAAATGCCAGTAATGTAAATCAAAAATCCACATCATAATGTGCAACTACCTCTTTGGACCACAGATAGCTTGGCTCTTTGTGGTCAATGTAAAGTTCTTTCATTTGGGTAAAAAATCTGATTGGTAAGAAAGTGCAAACAATTAATATATTTTGAATCCTACTAAAGTCAACCAGACCTTGATTCTAAATGACATTTTTTCAAGGGAAAATTTGGTTTTCTTCATCACCACAGGAGAAAGTTTTGTACTTCATGAAGAAATTATAGAATGGTAAATAAGAATGATGATACGGAAGATACCATAGACAGAACATGTGAGCAACAACAAAGTTTTGGAGAGAATAGAAATGGAAATGAAACATACTTAACATCAGGAAAAGACAGCTGAAATTTAGGGGAAAGCAATCAGTCAGTTAAGTGCCATACGTGATACACGCTTTGGGCGATCATGTCTTGAAAGAGACATGACTAACTGGGCAGAAGATTATCCCGCAGTAGGTTTCCATTGCTTTCTGTGGTAGACTGGTTGCCAACCAAGGCTATAGAACCCAATCTGTCCTGTTATTTGACCCATAGCTGGAAGGAATAGGTGGATTAATACCTTTCCTAAGGGTATTTGCGCATAAGTAAATGCAATAAATTCAGCTGGAATTCGAACTCGGCTCCCTGATTTCTCATTCCTAGCCGATATCCAATGCACCACAACGCACATCCGCAAAAAAAAGCAATACATGACATTTTTGATGAGCTTTAGCAAATGGATGGCAGAGCAAGTTTTGGAAGGGGTAACAAGACAAAGGATGTTAAGAGTTACAAGGAATAGGAATAGGGAGATGTGGAAGGCCATGACCATTTACGTACTGAAGGGATATGACACATAGAAGATTGTGACTAGCTAAAACCAGAAAACTTTTTAGATTGCATGAATTTTTTTTTAGATAATAATGGTGTAGTTATTCAAAGTCTTATTAATTAACCCTTAGCTGGAGAGAAGAGGAAATTTCATACCTTTCCCAAGAATATTTACACATAATATAACAAACCCAGTGGGAATTGGAATTCTGCTCTCCAATTAACAATTTTGTGCCACTATCCATTATACTACCCACACATCCAAGCTTACAGCACATGGTATTCCCAAGCAATCACCCATCAGAGTACTGACCAAGCTTAATTTCAGTGATCATACAAGAATCAATGTTTCAATATGATGTTGTCAAAATCCTTAACTACAAAGATAACTGGTAAAACCAATACTTTCAGCCACAAAACATCTAATGCTAATGTAATTGATTGACTTGTTTTTTTATGGCTTATCAACCCTTGTGAGTTATTTAAAGCCAAAAAATAATTGTAAGAATTTTTTTGTGAGTGAATATTGCATTAACAATTTTTGAGAATAATGATCCCCCACCCCAATATAAACCCTACTATTTAACCCATAGCTGGAAGTGAAATGGATTCATACCTTTCCCAAGGCTATTTGTACCTAATTGAGTGTAACAAACCTGACAGGAATTCAAATTTTCCACTCCAAGTTGCTATCCATTCATGCAACCTTACATTTGATGGAACCAATTTCAAATCACTCAAGGTGACATCATAGGAACAGTCAAACTAAAATTTTAGTGTTAAAAAAAATCTTTAATATATGGTCTCCTATGGAGAAAGATATCTCACTTAATGTTGCTTCTCTTATATTGCAACAGTCTCCTGAATTTGGAGTCTTTCTTTACACTATTATATATTTATTAAAAATGTTAATATAGATATTAACTACAAGAGTATTACATTCCATAAAGACCCTGCTTAAAGCTTGAAACAGACGTTAACTACAAATACTTTCAGTCACAAATTTCTATTTTTTTCAACTTAAAGAGAATATTAATGTTAAGTTGATTTTTTGTGAAAATTGACATTATTTCTGAGACACAAAGAAACAAAGCTTGGAAAGTGAAACACTACACAGTACATATTAAAGGTAATAGAAGAAGGAAATAGTAAATGCCTTACCTCGCCTGATTTGTGTAAATAGGTGACAGGGTGTGGATTGGGAGGAATAGTAAGAGGATAAATGTTGATGATAGCTACAAAAAAATAGGAAACTATGGAGACTCATGATTGCCCACATCCTGAAGTGACATTGTGCATAAAATACCTTGTAGAGTACACATTTTCAGTAACAAAGTTTAGAATTTTAAAACCAACATGTTTTTCTAGATATAATGTTCAAGTTTGCTAAATAAATGCTTAACATAACATGATATGAAACAAAGGTATGAAAACTCAATCTATAAACAAAAAAAATATAAATAAATTATATATATGAAATAAATATTGTGGGTGTATAAAACAGCACTTTTATTGCTTAAATAGTTGGATTAACTTTAAGGGTGTGTCAAGGAAATTTACTTTTTTTTTCTTTTTTGAGGTGGTTGTAATAGGAAAAATATTAAGTTATAAAGTTACTGTGCTGGAAAAATGTTCTTTATGCTAAGTAAGCATTCATAAAAATTTGCAGGGTCAGTTTGTTATGATACCAAGTAGAAAATAAAAAGATAACACTTTAAATGTTTGGCATAGGTAGACAAATAGGTATGTAGGTTGGTCATTCTATTTAATTGCATGCTTCACTGTGCATATAGACAATGGCCTGAATAACTTGTTTTTTTTCTCTATCTGTTGGTTCGTTTTAGTGATAAAATAGTTTGTCATTTTTATTTAACAGCTTAAATGCATTAAACAGAGTATAGTAAAAGTAATACACATAGAGAGTGTGGGGGAAGGGGGAGAGAGTGTGTGGAAGGGGGAGAGAGTGGGGGAAAGGGGGAGAAAGAAGGAGATAGTGAGGGGGAAGAGAAATAGCATGGGGGAAGAGGAGATAGTGAAGGAGAAAGAGGGAGATAGTGAAGGAAAGAGGGAGAGAGAGTGAGGGGAAAGAAGGAGAGAGAGAATGATGAAGAGAGTGAGGGGGAAAGAGGGAGAGAAGAAAGTAGCATGTAACATACTTGATGAGCTTGAACAAATGAATAGCAGAATAGGGTTTGGTAGAAATAACAAAGTCAAAACTTATGAGCTACAAGGGACAGGAAGATATAGCAAGCCATGATCTCTTACATCCGGAAGGGACATGGCACATAAAAGAATTCAAGCTCTATTGTTCAAGTCACATGGTGCAAATGAAAAATTCACTCATCGCCAATAAATGCTGGTAGAGTATCAAATATAAGAGATGCAAAGATGAAAATGACTATGATCTGAAATATCACCACAAGAGACTGAGATGCCAAGACAATAAGAAAAAAGCTAAGTTAGAGGAAGTTGTATTATAGCAGACTGAAAAGACATCAAGTGATTTATTGAAGTAACAGTATGCACATTACAATGTGACACAAAAACCAGCCATCATACAGAGACAAACTTCATCTGACCAGACTGCCAGTGTTCATGAACATTTTTTTCTTAATCATTTCACCCCCAAGCAAGGCAATAATGCCACTATCACACAGGGGGATTACAAGGAGTGAAAGAGAATGAAATGAGGAAACTTTAGAGGAGAAGTGATATAAAGCACAATAAATGAACAGAATTCAGGAAAACAAGAAAAACATCAGCTATTGTTATCTCTTTATGTCTTGTATGAATTCATAACATTAAAAAGTAAGATTGCTATATAATGAAAGGTTAATGTTCATATTTCCTAAACTAACCTTATCTTTATTCAATACAAATATGCATAACTACATAATCACATTCCTTGTGTAGTTGATGAAAGTCATGTTTATCAGGTAATGATAATGACTACATAACTTGAAGATTTAGGAATAGCATCCGCTTGCAATAAAATAATCCCAACATAGCATTAATTTTTTTTTTCATATATATTTCTTTAACAATAAGAAAAAAATTAGTCCCTTGTATCTTGGTGGCATTATCACTTTGTTTTGGAATAACTGAATATATATATATATATATATATATATATATATATATATATATATATTCCCTCTATTTTCACTGGTAGCAGAACTAAGTTTCATGCACAACACAATCTTCAGGTGCCAATTGAAAACTGATCCTTACATAATCTAAATTTTTATATTTATCAGTCAGTCAGTAAATTGCCATGTGAGATTCAAGCTTTCAAGAAATGACTGACTAGACAAAAGATTTTCCCCACAGTAGGTTGCCTTTTGCTTTCTGCAGTAGACTGGTTGTTAACAAAGGCTATAAAACCCAGTCTGTCCTGCTATTCAACCCATAGCTGGAGGGAGAAGAGATGAATTAATACCTTTTCCAAGGGTATTGTGCATAAGTGAATGAAATGAATTCAACTAGAATTTGAACTCTGCTCTGATTTCTCATTCCAAGCTGATATCCATTTTTATATTTCTATCAGACTATATTGATAGTAGAACAGTCCATATTTACAGGTTAGGTTTTTAAAAGAGAACTGTAATTAAAATCAATGAAATACATATATATTCAATGTGTGTGTGTGTGTGTGTGTGTATCAATAGCAAAAAGATTCTCTTTTCTAACAATTTATTTTTTTCTAAAAAAAAAAAGCAAGCAAAAAAAAAAAAAAAAATTCAGTTTCATCACTTCCAGTAGATAAGGTTAGAAAATAATTTGCTAATTCTCTGGTTTCCTAAGATTTTCATGATACCAGCTTACATACAGAGAACATTGGAAACATACAGGATAAAAAATAAAAAATAAAAAAATACAGTAAACATCGTAAATTTTCATTCCAATTAGGGAAAATAATAGTATTAATAGTTTGCTATTATAACTAGAACATAACCTAAAAAAAAGTAAAAATATAGTTTTTACTTATTTAAACCAAAAGTAATTACAAGGAAAGATGCGCATTGTGGTGCAGTGGATATCGACTTGCAACAAAAAAATCGGCAAGCCAAATTCGAATTCCAGTTGAATTTGTTGCATTCACTTACGCACAAATACCCTTGGGAAAGGTATTAATCTGTCTCTTTCCTCCATTTATGGGTTAAATAATAGGAGAGATTGGGTTCTATAACCTTGGCTGGTAACCAGTCTACTGTGGAATAATCTTCTGCTCAGTCAGTCATGCCTCTTTTGACACATGATTGCCCAATGCATGTATCACATATGGCACTTAACTAATTACAAAAATTTACATATTTGGGAAGTGTTTTAACAGAGTACAGAAAATGTGATACTGAAATCGAAAGGCGCATTGGGATAACCAAAGATGTCTTCAGAAAGCTAAGCAGAATATTACAAAACAGAAACATTTCTTCAGAAACAAAGAAGAAAATACTAAACTGTTACATGATACCTGTCCTCCTAGAAAGCAGTAAATGCTGGGCAATCTCCTCAAAGATGAAGTGACAGAAATGTGGCTCTACAGAAGAATGCTGAGGATACCATGGACTGAATATGTGAGCAACAACAATAATTTAGAGAAAATGGAAACAAAAAGGAAACAGGAAGAGACAATTGTAATTTCTAGGGCACATAATGAAGAAAGAGAATTTGGAAAATCTGATACTCACAAGACAGATTGAAGAAAAGATGGAAGGAAAACAATACATAACATACTTAGTGACTTTCGGAATAAGGTTTTGAAGAAATAACAAAAAGACAAACTTTATTAAGCGCTACGAAGGGCAAGAAATTGTGGAGAGTCATGATTGCCTACATTCTGAACGAACTTAGCATTAAAGAAAAAATGTGCAGAGTATAAATTAATGATTAAGAAAATGGAATCAGCAAGCAGAGTTTAAATCTCACCTAACCTGATGCATTCATTTTCCCACAAATGCCCTAGGGAAAGGTATGAATTTTTCTCTTCATCTGTGTTAAATTTTTTGTTTTAATCATTTTACCCCAAGCAAGGCAATAAAATCATTAAAACACAAGAGATTACCAAGTGTGAAGGAAAAAATATATTGAGGCGAGAACAATAAAAGAACATTGATTAAAACACAAGATAGTAATTGACATTGCAGACTTTCTAGCTTTTGTAGCAACCAATCTAGAAGGACCCATCCAATCTTTTTAAAGTGCAATGAGAAACCACTCCACTATCTTTCCCAAGAAGTTACGGCAAATCAAAAATAAATGTGGTTTCTAGTTTTCTCTTTTCCAATCTTTTCACTTTTTTTTTTTCATTGGAGTAGATAGACTGAACTATCGCCCGGTTCACACTCCACCCACGTCTATTGAACAGGTGTAGAGGCTCATTCCTTGTTCCCTGTTTAGGATGTGGTTTCCGGCTTTCTCTTTTCCAATCTTTTAACTTTTCATTTTTTTTTTTTCAATTGGAGTAGATAGACTGAACTATCGCCCGGTTCACACTCCACCCACGTCTATTGAACAGGTGTAGAGGCTCATCCCTTGTTCCCTGGTTAGGATGTGGTTTCTGGCTTTCTCTTTTCCAATCTTTTCACTATTACGTAGCCCCCTGCACATCAGTGGCATTACTGCCTTGCTTGGGGTGATATGATTAAAAAAAAAAAAAAAAGTTGAATATACAGAGAGCCATAATATTCTACATATTGAAGTGACATGGCATTCAAAACAAATAAAAAAAAAAAATGTTCGGAAATTTGTTGCACATTTAACCCAGAAAAAAGTGAAAACAATATTAAAACATAATGAAATATTGAAAAGCAAAAGATTAAAATAGCAAAAATATTTCCCACTGATAAGCTTTAACTGTTTTGATTTATTACTCTGTTATTTTTGTGAATACATGGGTTTGTGTAGACACCCTGTTTTTATTTTAAACAGTGTGAATTACATTTACAGGCCTGGATATTTGAGAAAGTAAATATAAATGTGCTTTCCAAGCCATTCGGTCAAGGAGAGAATTAAAACCCAACAAGGTTCAATTACCCTTTTAAAGAATAATCATCATCTAAGCCTTAACCACTAAGCTCACACCTAAAACAAAGATCAAGAATTTTCTTTCAAACAAGTAATGGCATTTCTTTACCTTCCATTAATAAAATCATTGGTCTGAAGAAATCACTAAAGGATGAAACACATTACACAGGACCATTTTTTTCATTTTGTCATTTAATTACCCATCTTTAATCTGATATATAGAATTCATAAAGAGTTAAAATATACCTTAAACAAACCAAACTAAGCACTCTCCTACTTGAAATACCATTGGTGGTAGGGTGTGTAACAAAGTTATGACAACAATACTAATTACATTAAAAGATGACATATCAGCCTCCACCCACATTCTGTTGGCCTCAGGTCACATTCTGTTAGCCTACCATGGCAAATCTTACTTTATCAATAAAGAGGACTCAGTTATTATTCTATATAATTTCTTTGGACTTGTTAAAACCCATAAAGTAAATAGCTACAAAGTTGTAAATATTTATGAAGTAGAAATTAATATAAGTTTTTGCAAATCAAGACAAACACTTTCATAAGTGATATTCAAATTGTAACTGATGTGATAAAATATTCAAGAAAACAATTCAGTTCTGATCATATTGTCTATTTAAATAAATAAAAGAAAAAGCAATTTAATAATGCAAAAATGTATAGAAAGTGCACTGATTTCAGAGTATTCTGCAATAAATTTGTTTCCAAGTTCATACATTCCATTATCATTGAATTTTCTGCTTTTGAAGTTTGGAGATATTTAAAAACAATTGTGATAAAAAAAAAATGCTGAGAAGTCAAAGGAGATTGGCTGAACCATGAGTGTAGACATATCAAATGCCAGAAATTTTAAAATTTAGTGTTCCTGCATTATGAGTGTTTCCCCACAGTGTATAATTATAAACAACATTTATGTCTATATTCACCCACTTTATAATATAATCCCATCAATAAGAACTTTACTTTAGTCTGATAGAGTCTCTTCAGAGAACAAAAGGAATTACATAGAAGTTTTGTCTATTTTATTATTCAATTACCAAGTAAATAAACAAGTAAATATCTCTTAGAGAAATTTGGTAAAACTTTTTTTTAATATACTAATCAAGTATATAACTGCACAAACTTGACTATGAGTAATCAGTTTGGACTAAGATAGTTGTGTCCCCATTTCTGAAAATGCTTTTGTTTAAAACACATTTTTCATTGTTAAGAAAATTTCTGTTTGAATTTCTGGGATGAAGAATTATTAATTACATTTGAACTATTGTCTGCATTTTGTTGTTACATTTCTTCAGTTATTGGACCATCCAGTCTTCATCAGGTGTATATCAACCCGAGGTAACCTACAGGGAATTCCAAAATTAACCCTTTATTTAATCTACAGTGGTAGATTGTTCTCATTTCACTGCCCATGTCTGGTTTTTATTTTTTTGTACTGCTCATTTATTGCTTGTTTTGTTTTCTCCCAGAGTCCAAGTACATACTGCCTGACCCAGGAACTGAACTCACAATTACTACTAGACAATAGCCTAGTGGATTGTGATTGATGCTGCATTTAAATTTTTAAAGATTGTGGCAGTAAAGCAAGAAACCAAAAGAGATTTCCACAGGTTAGAGGTGTGAGAAAAGAAACTATTTTGTTTTTGTTGTATCCGGGGGTGGGGGGTGAATAAACAGAGAAAGAATAGTGCAAGAAATAACTCTTAACACTGAGTATATATAAATAGAGATTTATTATACATTAGTACAATAAACCAAATACAAGTACACTCACGAACAGTTAACACAAATAACACTTATGAAGGCAATGTCTCTGTATAGGACGTATGTGTCCGTCTTGAGAAGAAAGCTTCCATCTAGTGACGTTTAACTCACGTCTAAGGTCAATGGCTGTCGACTCTCATATAATGACAGTTAATCTCGATCACTCCCATGTAATGACGCAGACTCTAGTATAGTCACAAACACACTATCTCTCTAATGCTCTCTAGCGCTAACCTATAGTTCGTTCCCGTCACGGTCTTTTATGAGCCGGGCCATACCCATTGCGAGGTAGGACCAGGATATTCCTCTACAACAATATCTCTCCAGAACAGTTTTATAATAATGTTGCCCCAAGCAAAGCAGGACTGCCACTGATGCACAGGAAGTTACAGTAAGAGAAAAAACAAGGTGCAGAAGATGTTGAAGAAAGGATAAGAGAAGGATGGGAATCAAGGAGATAGGAGATAGCAATTGACATTGCATGTAAACTTTTAGAGATTGTAGCTATCAGGGAAGCAAGCAAACAGAAGGGAGTTCCACAAATGAGAAGTGCGAGAAAAAAAACGATTAGAGTAGAAGTGGCAATTACAGTTAACTATTTCGATGGTAAAAGGGTGGAACCTAGATACCAATCTAGTAGCACACATAAATACATGTGGTTGGGGAAACAAGGATAAAAAGCTTATCAGAGCAGTTGCTATTAAAATACTTGTAGAAAAGACAGAGGGAAGTCACATTATGTCTATCGGAAAGTAACTGAAAGTGGGCTACCAAATCAGGATCAGTTACATTATAGATCCTCCTTTGAATTTTGTTGAGAACCTCAAGGTGAATAGTAGGAGCATCTGACCAGATATGGCAACAGTATTCAATGCATAGATGAGTGGTAGATTTATAAATGTGTGAGATGGATTCTGATGAGAAAAACTTCCTGGCCCAACACAGTGACCCAGCCTTCCTAGCAGTAGATGCAACTATAGATTCAGAATAGAACAGACAACTTTGTGTAATAAAACTGGACAGCCTCAAATCAAGTTATCAATATTTCTTTAAATAAGGATAGATGTCTTTGTCTATATTTCTGAGATGAGGTAGTATTTACAGTATTTACACTATTCGAACTATTGTCCTCATCTTTGTTGCCACTAGTACGACATTTTGGCCATTGTACGCTTCCAACCTTCTTCAGGTGCTAAGACTACAAGAACCTCACAAAGCCATAACACAAGGGGTGATAGAAAAATCAGGCGTAGCTGACCACATATGGAGGGAGAAAGGGGATCACCACCCCCATTGGGATGAAGTTGAAATAATAGATATAGATAGAGAACACCACTGGAAACTATGTAAACTTAAGGAATCAGCACATATGGTAGGCAACCTAAGCCAACCAAGCATAGAGATGAACACAATGACCAGTAATACGGAGTGCAAGAGAAAATAATTAGTGTCAAAATTGCAATATGAGTTCTAATAAAAAGAAAACTACAGAAAACCATTAACATCAAAAAAATTGCAATATGAACTCTGGTAAAAAAAATGGTTTACTGGATATTAGGTTTATAAGTCCCAAAAATTCAGTTCTTGTCCTTAAAAACACATGGATACAGACGTTGGTTAGTTCCTGTGACTTGACCCAGAGTTGTGAGTCCAATACCAGGCTACAGCAGTGGTGAACAAGTAACTTACAGGGTTAGAGGGAGATAACTCATGACTACCAGAAGAGTCTCTAGGCAAGGAATTAGAATGATATACCTGAGTGATTGTAATAAAGGGTTTGGTTCGAAATTCCTAGCACCTGAAGAAGGCCGGAGCATACGACAGCTGAAACGTCATACAAATGTCAACAAAGATGAGGACAATAGTTCAAATAATGTAAATACTGTAAAAATAGATGTTATCTACTGCCACTCATAGTGGTAAGATTTGACACAATACAAATAAGAGTACACATACATGCAAGTGGTGCCATGTATTGTCCAATTTCTTTGGCACTTCCATTTTCCAGATGCCTCATACTGACTGACCTTTTGCAAGTGTTGATAGATATTTGATACTAATCTAAGGTTTTTCACTCATTGATAATAGAATACAAGCAAGTATTAAACCTTACCTAAATAGGTATCTGTTGAACTAGATTATTAATCAAAATGGTACATTTTTGTCTTGAGGACTTAATGAAAATCAACCATTATAAAATCCTGTCCAAAATAAGAATCATCTTTTTTAATATTTTTAATGGAAAAACAGTTTAGCAAGATGATTCTACAGTTTCATTCTGTCATTCTCCATTTCAGCCAAACAAAACATAATACAGCATTAAACATAGTTGGTTCAGATTAATTTTCACTTCATCATTGTTTTGTTTTTTCACAACATTTAAGCCACATACCTTTTAATCATTCTCAGGTGTCTTGTGTTCTGGAATGTTCTTTTGAATCTTATTCAATTAGTGTGCACTTTCTTATACAGGTCACATTCATGCATGTAGCTGTGTATTGTTTGGATTGTTTACTGACCTTTTCATGTACCTATTGAACTTAAAATGTTCCTATCTCTCAGATCATGCTTTAAGAACTTCAAGTTCGTAACTTGTTTTCTTTTCTTGATTAATGATTGATCCAACAGTATTATTGTCAGTTAAAATCTTTCTCTCAAAACTTAAAACAATTTTTCAAAAAAATAAGTTTCTGAAGTCTACTCTAGTATTAATGGAGTTTCTTCCTAACCTTTTATTTAAGATAGTGTGGAAATCCAGCATCTGGATTATGTCATTACTTTGATTTCAGGCAAAAACAATTGCATTTTCCTCACCAAGTTTGAACCTGTACTCTTTTTCAAAAATTATTTTTACATTACTAAAAGGACAAAACTTATAAGAAAACTTTTTCCACTTTTTCATACATATTTCCCCAATATTGTTCTATATATATATATATATATATATATATATATATATATATATATACCCACATATTTAAATGCAATGTAAGTTATGTAGAGATGTTTAAGTACATCCACAGCAGCAAAAGCATTAAATATATAAAAGTTTCTTAGCCTTTTCCTAATAGTTATGTTAAACAAGTTCTGTAAGAAAGGTAGATGAAAAGTGATAAGTGATAATAATAGCAAAAAGCAAGAGAACAAAAACCAAAAAGTTTTAATATAATGCTTAACAGTACTTGTAGAACCCTCATAAATGAAGTTTTTTTTTTAAAAGGTCAAAAGAGACCTGCAGTTATAGCTTTCCACAACTTTTATCTAAAATTTGTAAATTATGAATCACCATCACTTTTCTTAGAAAAGGCAATGAAGGACTGCCTTCTCCACTGATTTGAATTCAGAGTTGTCATTTTTCCTACACTGGTTGCTCTAACAAAGCTAGAGAGACCATGTTGCCATACTATTTAATCCATAGCTTTCAATAGAAGAAATGAGTCCATGCCTTTTCCAAAAACATTAATCTAAAGTGAACACAACTGCCTGAATCAGAATTTGAACTCTGCCTGCCAAATCTATTTTCTGCATATATACAACCTGAACATCAAAATTTCAAACATGTATAAAAACAATTAATTGAATTTTGTAATCACATTGCTATTTTTATAGTAATTATTACTTGTATCATAAAAGCATGCAAGAAAAACTATCAACAACACTAGCATCATCACCACCAGCAATAATAATATTTTAATATCGAAATTTTTAATCTTTTATCTTACAAAGATTTTAGTTTGGTCTTATTTTCACCCTGGAATTTTTTTTTTATCCATACCTACAATATAACAACTATTAACATGGAATTTATGTTATAACTAATCAAGCTTCTTGAAGAACAAAATATTATTCAAATTTATAACAGTTTCTAAAAGTCCTTTCCAAACTAACATGAAGAACACAGTGCACCCATCTACAGACCAGTGTACACATCAACATGATATTTCAATTGGAATATTAATTGTTCTCATGAGTTATTTACCAGATGTAAGGTCCAATCTGAGAAGCCAAAGAGGAAATATATTTCTTAAGTAACTTGATAAACTGAGTAGTTTACACTGTTTACATTATTCGGACTATTGTCCTCATCTTCATTGCATTTTTATGATGATTCAGCTCTTGTATGTTCGTTTTCTTCAGGTGCCAGGAATTTTGAGCTGAACCCTTTATTATTGGCTATATTATTGAACACTTTATTGTAACTTATGTTTCTTCAATATGTTTTTTTTTCTCCATTTGTCTCTGCTGATTTAATTTGAATTTTGGTTTTATTTCTGTGGCTTCATTTTTTTTTTTTGTGTATATATATATATATATATATATATATATATATATATTGATTGATGCATGTTTCCCGAAATAATATAGACAAGTTTTGTCAACTTATTTTATGTAAATTTTTTTTTCATATTGTCTGATAAGCTTAATGGCATTATCGTTGAAAGAGGAAAGAAAATCACAATATTGACACATGTTTTTATTTAATCCTTTCTGAGCTTTCAGATTATATCAGCCATTATCAAAGATGACAATTGTATTGGTCGTATTAAGCAGTTCGCAGACGAACGATAGTAGTAGTCGTCTATTTTGTTTGTATGGAAGATTGGTAAACACGTGCGTGCGTGCTGGAAGCGAAAATCACACTACAACTTGTGGCGTCTCACATGATCACATGAGAGTAGAGGTGAGAAGTATTAAGTATGGAAAGCCATTTGGGATAACTAATCGCTTCTGTTATCTATTATAGGCATTTGAGAATGTTTGTGGAGATTTCATAGTTAATTTTGTTCAGGTTAAGGCTTCAACTGTTTTATGTATATGGCTTCGAATATTTTTAGTTTTTGTTTAAGTATGATTGTATTTTTGACGAGGATTTTGCGGAATTGTGTATATGACCTGGTATGTTGTTTTAAATGTCTAAAGATGTTAGAATTATCATTTAAATATATTGTCAAACGTCATGAGAGTGACTTTGTAGTGTAACCAACATATATATTGTTCAATCTATTGGAGACTGAATCTCCCAAAGGGCACTTGAATTTGTAAACTATGTTGGTTTTTTTCAAATCAAGGGAGAAGAGTCATTGTGAATGAGTGAGTTGGATATACTAGATTTAAAGTAGTATATGATTAAGTTAATTTTTTTGCTAGGATTTGTTGTAGATATATTAGTATTTATTAATTTTTTTACTATATTTTCATCTTGTTTATAGTTTGTATGCATTTGATTGCAATATAGGAGATTAATATGTTTGAGATTAGTTGAGGCAGCACTGTGCTTCACCTGCTTTGTATTGAGATTTCTAAGGAAGCATCTTATTTGTTCGTCAACTATATAGTTTGTGAAGCTATTATTAATAAGTGTTTGTTTTATATTCTTTAGTTCACTGTTTTGTGGATGAATTAGTTTCTGCACGATGTATTAAATTTTTATAATTGCTATTTTGTAGTAATATGGGCATTTGCTCTTGTAGTTAAGTGTGCATGAACTTATGCTGATAGGTGTTTTGTATGGTAAATTTGTTATCATTTGTGTTTATCAATATGTTGAGGGATATATATATATATAAACTTAATTGGAGTAGATAGACTAAACTATTGCCTGGTTCACACTCCATCCACGTCTATTGAACAGGTGAAGAGGCTCATCCCTTGTTCTCTGTTTAGGATGTGGTTTCTGGCTTTCTCTTTTTCAATCTTTTTACTCTTACGTAGCCCCCTGCGCATCAGTGGCGTTACTGCCTTGCTTGGGGTGATATGATTAAAAAAAAAAAAAAAAATTATATATATATATATATATATATATATATATATATATTATTTAGTTAGCCATTTACACTCTACTTCATGCTTAGCAATTTTTCAAACTGGGAGCTTGTTTATTTTAGACACTCCCAACATTTTTTTTTTAGAGGAAATATTTCAGCATGCTGACAGTTAAAAAAAATTGAACTTCTTAACATAGGTCAATTAGAACACATGAGGAAATTAATATATAGTACAGTTTTACTTATACAAAACCCTGAATCAGAGGATAAATCTGAACTCTGTGTGTGTGTGTGTGTGTGTGTGTGTGTGTAAGAGACAGAGATAATATAATTCCCACAAAAAAAAAAAAAAAAAAAAAAAAAATCAAATATGAATTAACACTTCTGCCAAGAATCAATATATTCTGGGTGCACTGTGAGTGACTGATAGAATCAAAATATTTTGGCATTTTTGCTTAATACACATATTTGCTAAGTAAATACTTTAAACAAATCTTTATTAAAAGCTCACCCAGAATGAAACAACAATTACAAATAGTATGAACAAATGCTCACCTGATACTGAAAGCAAAAGATAAAACAAGATAAAATGTCTAAAAACTTATCCAAAATCCCAAGGAATTTTCCAGTCAAAATATAATGAATATTTGGGAGGAAAAAAGAAAACAAAATGTTTTACACAACTAGTTTCTAAATTACCATAAAGACAAGAATAGTTGACAAAAGTAGATAGAAATATTTAGATTAAACACTGTTATTCTATCATTAAGACAGAGTATCCTTTATCAGGATTGACTCACCTCCTTTGGTAACAGTCAACACCCAAGGCTAGCCACATTCCAGAGAAGAAAATTGAGCCTTTAAGTGACTGAAGCACAAATAATGGCTGTTAATATCTAAGCATGATTAGGGAGTTCAAGGAAACTGACCTCAATAAGCCAAATCACTTCAGGTATTTTAGGGAGTAATTTTATTAAAGAGAAAGCTTTTAGCTAGATAAAAATAAAACAACATGTTAATGGGTTTTTATATATATTTGTATACATTTATTTATATTCAAAAAGTGTTTTTTTTTATCATCTACAGTTATATTGCTTTTAATTCTCTCTAGATATTATTTTATTTGAAATATGAATATTTATTTCATCAGCAAGGATTCTGTATATATGTCTACAGCAAATGAAGGCATGGTAGAACATGGATCAGATCTGGAAATTGAAGAGCCAAGTTCAAATTCCAGTCAAGTTCATTACATTCACTTAGGTGCTAATACCCTTAGGAAAGGTAAGACAGAATGTGTTCTATAATCTTGGATGGCAACCAGACTAAGAGAAGGAAAAACTCTAAATTCAAAACCTCCAACTATAGGTAGTCTGGGCTCTGTAGTCAAGGACAACTCTGAATTCAAATCCGGAACTGGTGTTCCTAAGACATTCTGAGGTCATGTTTAATTTCATTTTGGCAACTCCTATGATGACACTGGTGCTAAGCTGTATTCATCTTGAACAACATCAGTGATGTCAAACAGGGTGATATGTTGCATGGGGCATTGCTGATCACTCATAAAAATTTAAAAAAAAAAAATCCTGCCCAGGCCTGCATGCTGAAGAGGGCATAACTTTTTGGGTGCAGATCAATGGTTTCTTGAGACTGACAGATGCCATGCATCTACAGTAAAGAAAATAATTAAAAATGTATTATAACTATACAGTAAGAAGTCTTGAAAATTCTAACACTTTCACTTTCTTGCAGTTGATGGTAGTAACTGAATTGATTAACTGATTTGTTCTTTTTACAGCTTATCAACCTTTTGTTGATTATGTAATCCAGAGATATTTTAGATTGTAGAAAGTTATAGTAACTGGTGTTCCCAAGTAGTACCCCACCTAAGTACTCATTGGGTTCGATGCTTAACTTCAGTGATTAAACAAGAAGCATGATTTGAAGCTAAAAATGATTGAAATTTCTCAAATCTTTTAGAAAGATGCTGGAAGTTAGAAACTCGGGTTCTTGTCTGTTGTGATTACATCATACTAATGTCCTTGAGAAAGTACATGAATTCATATATTTTCCCTACATCTATGGGTTTAATAGCAGGATACACTGGACTTTATAGTTTTGGGTAGCAGTTAGTCTAAGAGAAAGATAACTGAATATCAAATCATGTAGAAGGAAACTAGTCAGTATTCAGAGATAATAAAAAAAAATCTGTGGAGAGACATGTTCAATTCCATTCTGATAAAAAAACATTAGAGAACGAAAACAAAGAGGACAAAAAAGAAAAAAGACAATGAAAAAGAAAGAGAAAAAAAATGATTCAGACAATTTAACATTAATTGTGGATGTCAGGAATTTTTTTTATTGTAGTTCTATAGCTGCAAATGATGAAAGTTTCTCCTTCACTTAATTGGTTAAAAACAAAAATTACAGTCATCCAAATTAAAACAGATCCAACATTTTTCTAATAAGGTTAACTACTTGATAATTGGTTTTTGGTACCTACTTTTAGCTAAAATTTTATGACAAACTTATTTTAAAAATTAAACATTTTTTATATTTTAACTAGCAGTATAGCCCGGCATTGCTTGGGTGTAATGAAAGCTTTAAAACTAATCCATGGTCCTGGAGCTCAGACTCAGCCTAAAGAATATTTCTATGAAGTTTGGTAAGAATCAGATAAAAAATTGTGGATTTGTATAAAGGACATACAGATAAACAGACACACACACAAACATCTTATATATATATATATATATATATATATATATAATCGATTTTCTGCACTATTGTAAGAACTGCAACCTTGAAACTTCTGAATATCGTTTCTTATATCTTTGTCTATGAGTGTATCATATTTGATTAAAATCAGACCACTCCTTCTATAACCTGAATTTTTTCAATTATCAATATTTATTGGGGGTACCTCAACACAAAACCCAGCTAAGAACACTCACAGACACTTATAGTACAACTGTGCAAATTTTCATGAAAATCGGTTCAGCCATTTCGGAGTCTATAGGTAACGGATACACACACACAGAGAGATAAAGTTCCATTTATAAATAAGTTTTGATTTAGATACAGTTATAGTAACCAAATCTTACTAAGCTATCTGGATTAACCTAATGTTCAAGCTCAAATCAAAAAGCATCAGAGTTAAAGCATGAAGAGTAAAGTCACTTGGTACAGATTGACTTAGAACTGTCACGTATGCACACTAACGTCCTCACTCACTTCTGTTTATAGCAGTGCTTGAAAGAAAAGTGTGTAGAGTGTGGTCATGTTACCATACCAGAGGTTCTATCAATGACCATGGCTTGGGCGGTTTTGACCAAGCACAACATTCCCCTGATTCAACACCCACCATATCCCCAGGTCCCATCCCTTGCAACTTTTTCCTCTTTTCAAAGATCTATTCGCACCTGAAAGGTACAAGATTTCAAGACATTAAAAAAATTCATGAGAATACAATGAGGGAGCTGCTCACTATCCCAAAAATAAAGTTACTGGAATGCTTCCATCAATGGAAACAATGCTGGATAAAGTGTGTGGCTACAGAAGGAGACTATTTCGAAGGAAATTAAATGCTGAATTAATGTTATAGTTTACTTTTTATAGCACCAGTCCTGACACTTTTTGATCATACTTTATGTTATTGTATAATATTATTTGAACATGTCAAGCAAGATTAACTACTTTTGAACCATTAAACATTTTACTTCACAAGGAATTTAAACTATTATATCTTTTTTATTTAAAAAAGCATTTACATCCATTAAAACCTGTCAACCAGTAAATTACTATTGTATAAAGTATAAGAAGTAAGCAGATTTTTTAAAATAAGGTAAAAATCAATCTCTAGAGTTATCTTCTGATGAGTGGATTTGTGTCTGCAAAACTAGTTGGAGGCTAAGTCATTTAAATATTATTCATCTATTCTCTATTATTAACAATTTTAGATACAATCTATCAGATCATTGCAAAAGTTTGTACCTAAATTTCATTGTTGATATAAAATGATCAGAACTTGATACTAGTGTATGTTTAGGCATCGATTTCATGTCAATTTTCTGGTGTGTACTAAATTAAGAAATGTTTATTTTTCAGTTGCGAGTCAAACTTTGTTGACATCTTGTTCACAAATAAATGCCTTAAAGATGGAAAATGAAATGTTGTATTTTCGTCATATTTTGCTCTATACATTTTGGAAAGGAGAAATCATTTTGAACTGCAACAAAAAAATATTTATTTCGTTTAAGAGCTGGAGTACATGGAAAGTGTGCCAAATCTTTGGTTTTGCACATTTTGTTGGGGCGATTTTAACATACATGATCAACCACACTCCAAGCAACCTTCTAACATCAAAGACACTTTGCTTGTCATTGTGAATAAACCAAAGATTTTGGAAGAAGAGATTTCTGAGAGTTTGAAAATCGATATCTCAAATGACTAGGGTTCAAGAAAAACTGACAATTTTGGCAAACGGAAAAGCTGTCCTTTTCTACCATGACAATGCAAGACTGTTGCAAAGCAGAACTTGCAGCAGCTTAAACAGATGACAGGGAAAACCCTCCAGCACGAACTGTATTCTGACTTAGCTTCTTCAGACTTATTTGTTCTGGACTTTACAGAATTTAAATGACAAAAAAAATGACACCATAAAGTCAATCAAAAACTACCTCATAAAAAAAAGTTTTACAAAAATGGCATCAACAAGTTTGTAGAACAATGGAAACTATATACTTGACAAATACACTTTTTTTTTTAAGTATGTAACATTGTTTTTAATTTTTTAATGCAGCACAAACTTTTGTAATGATCTAATGCAATTGGTTCACAAAACTAAAAATAGTTTACTATTTCTAAAGATATTTATTCAGTATTAAACATTTATATTTATAGCAAATGTTAAAAATTTCTCAATTGTAAATAGTGTATTTACAATTTTTAAGTTTAACAAAACATTTTTTAGCTATCCCAAATTGATGCCAAAAAATAAAATTTACCCAGCAAGTTTTAGTAATAAACAAAAAAGCAATTTCCTTGGATAATTCTTTGTTTCTTTTATAGTCAACAACACTTAGAAACACATGAAATTTTCTTTTTCTATTAAACTGGCTTTGTCAGTTTATTTTTGTAGTTGCTTCAAATAACTTTCGCTTTTGTTTACAAAGCTTTCATGAAAACTATTACATTGTAGTCAGAAACTTACTTAAGATTCAAATAAAACCTATTTTTGGAGAAAATAGGTAAAGCATATTCATAAATGTAAATAGTAACCCAATGATTGTGTTGATGGAGATTGAACTCCCAGATGTAGTGTTTGGTAGTCAGCTACACATACAGAAAAAAATTATAAAGGGTGACAAGACTATCCGAATAAACTTAAAGTTAAAATACCATATTTGATATAGCATACAAGACCCCTTCCTACCATTGTAGCCAGTAATATTAAGAAAACAAAAATTATTTATTAATGGAAAAAAAACATTTAACATTATTAAAATGTGTAGTTACAGTATTGCAGAAAAATAAATCTTGACAAAACGAGGACAGCAGGATTTTTTTAAACCATAATACTATTACAACTTACAAGAAAAATAAAAAAAAAAAAAGAAAAAAAAAAAGAAAGAAAAAGACACTAGATAACTCACAAGATACTGCAGATATTTTTTGTGGGGAAAGTGGATCAAATACAAAAAAATGTTTCCATTTCTTAAAAAGTCTAACTAAAATTGCTATAAAGGGATCCATACAGAAAGACTTAAAAGTTTTTCATATTTAACAATCAAAATCAAGGCAACAATTATAAGTTTCTTTTACTTAAATTTGTTTATATATATATATATATATATTGATTGTTTAATACTTAGTTTTTGGTCCTAATAGGGTTAGACCAGTACACATTTGTATTAAAAAGTGTTCTATACAATTATATTGTAGAACTTTTGAATATTTTCCATTTTTAAACGAGTTATTTCACTACCCAGGTTTCTACCATGAGTGGTGCCTTCAGTCAGTCAGTCAGTTAAGTGCCATGCGCGATACACGCTTGGGCGATCATGTCTCGAAAGAGACATGACTGACTGGGCAGAAGATTATCCCGTAGTAGATTGCCATTGCTTTCTGCGGTAGACTGGTTGCCAACCAAGGCTACAGAACCCAATCTGTCCTATTATTTAACCCATAACTGGAGGGAAGAGACGGATTAATACCTTTCCCAACGGTATTTGCGCGTAAGTGAATGCAAGGAATTCAACTGGAATTCGAACTCAGTTCCCCGATTTCTTATTCCGAACTGATATCCACTGCGCCACAACGCACGTGGTGCCTTCAGGCAATTTTTAATAACTGATTTTACCTTTTACCATTTTTCTTTTTAATAACGCTCTTGTAACAGTGTTTTATTTGAGAGCGTTCTTAAAAAGAAAAACAATAAAATCAGTTATTAAAAATCACCTGAAGACACTACACATAGTAGAAACCTGGGTAGCGAAATAACTTGTTTAAAAATGGAAAATATATATATATACATATATTAATGAACTGAAGAAATAGCCAATTTAGATTATTTTCATTTGAAACTAAGATAAAAATGTTTTTGCACTAGTAAAGGAGAAAACTAGTTGTCAAAATTAGTATTCTTTGACTTACATTGAAGGAAGAAAAAAATCATTTTTGGTATTTTTTGCCTATTTTATTTTTAAAGAAAAATGCAATTCAAATATGCAGTTTATGAAAGAATTTTTTTAAAATGGATTTTGTTTTCAATTCATTATTTCTTATTACTGAAAAGTTACCTGTACTTGTTTTTTATTTACAAATATCAAGTCTGAGATTGTGTTTACATCATTAATAAATGTGAATTGTACAAATCAAGAAAAAATAATATCAGTAATACATATTTAGTAACAACAAAGACTTATTTACAAATGTAAAGTTTGAAACAAAGAAGTACATAAAACTAAGAAGCAGAAATCAATTTGTCACTACATTTACATCATGAACAGAGTTTCTCTTCTAAAATGATTAAAAATCAATATTTTTCAATTCTGACACAAATGTCATGACATTAGAAAGATCCAATGAATTCTCATCTGAAAAAAAACAAAAAAAACAAATTCACTCCCTGATAAATTTCCATTTTTGTTTTTTTACATAAATGGACTAGTTGATTTAAGTAGTGCTATAAAAATAATTATAATTTGGTTCACCTTACATATTAACCAGATATTGTTTTCTAGATTACCATTTATTGGAATTGTTTAATAAAAAAACATTAAAATTAAGAAATTTTTAAAATAATTTTCATTCTTTGAAAAACTGCAAAAAGATTCTGTAAGAATAGAATTATGAAATTGACTAAACATGACAAAACATTAGAACAAAATGGATAAATATTTTGTTCAATAAAGAAATTAAAAAAAAAAATTTTTTTTTTTTTTTTACTTAAAACTGAACAAATGTTTTGCTTTGTGCCCCATTATATCTGAAGGTTGTGAAGCTTTATTTTTGTAAATACTTGAATAAGAAAGTGGATAAAATATATTAAAGTTAAAACATTTTTACTGGAATGGCATATTTAGCAAACAATATATACTGAGAAATATTTTTGATTGACCATTGCACAATATTAATTAAAAAAAAAAGAAAAACAACATTTAGTATATGTGCTACATGAATAGGACATAAATTTTACTTTTAAATGCTGAACTCTAAATTAACTTTCTCTTTATAAAACACTTGTTTTTCCACTCATTTTTTGTTATGCAGTGTGTAGCAGAAACATCATCCCCATAATAGTAAAATATTAACAAGATGAAGACATCATTGCCATTAATGTCTTACTGTTATATAGAAGGTATTTCTGCAGCACCCTGTATAAGGTTAGATAATACATTGATTGAACAAGATTTAATGAAAAGTTTAAAGCCAGTGGATATAATATACAACTATATATAGTCAGTAATTGAATGATAAAAATCCTGTGTTATGCATTTCATCTTTCAAAAGAACTTCAAACTCATGTTTTTATTGATTAAATCATATCTGTAGTAATAGGTAATGAAATACAACAAGCACTAGTTATGCTTCTACATAGGGTAATGGCAACAGTATAGAGATGCATAACTTTAAATTTTTAGCATACAATGTATCTAGATACATAACCTAGCTGGTCTCATTCCAGCTTTCTTCTGTATTTATTTTTATATCTATTATTTTTAAATAACCCACATCAGAATAACATTAGTTTTGTTAGGAAAGGAAGTGTTGTATGATCTTGAATGTGGAGTAGATAGATCTATCTATTGCCCAGTTCACACTCCACCCACGTCTATTGAACAGGTTAAGAGGCTCATCCCTTGTTCCCTGTTTAGGATGTGGTTTCCAGCTTTTTCTCTTTTCCAATCTTCTCACTTTGTTTTTTTTTTCAATTGGAGTAGATAGATCTATCTATCGCCCGGTTCACACTCCACTCACATCTATTGAACAGGTTAAGAGGCTCATCCTTTGTTCCCTGTTTAGGATGTGGTTTCTAGCTTTCTCTTTTCCAATCTTTTCACTATTACGTAGCCCCCTGCACATCAGTGGCGTTACCGCCTTGCTCGGGGTGATACGATTAAAAAAAAAATAATAATAATGTAAATTTGTCACGGAAAACAGAAATTAGAAATACAAATGTTTTCGAAGGAGTAATTTGTATTTCTTTCATATTAAAAACAAAAAAAAATATTGGCATACATGCAACAGAAAGTAGTTTAAAATGTTAATTTCAAGAAAAAAATTTTTAAATTCTACCTATACAGAACTTCTGTGTTATTTTAATGACAGATTTGTACCAAAACCAATGGGAAGTGTTTGTTTTGCTAAAATGGCTTTCAATCCTTACTATCTTGTAATAGACACTAAGTTAATTCTTCTCATATTAATCGTTCCAATGCACACAGATTTCTTTGCTCTTCTAAAATAGTGGCAATGGTAAATTGGCTCATTTAATCAGAACCCAAATATAAAAGGTCACCAGTTTTAATATGTAAAGGAGATATTATTTTAATATTATCTGCTTTTGCACAACATCATATCATTTCCTCTCATTGAAGAAAAAATGTTTATATTTCACTTTTTTTTTTATAGATGTTTTCTTTTCATCACACATTCAAAGACTTTGACTTAGAATTGAAAAACAAATTGTTGGTGAGAATCCTCTTCCTCCATAGTACAAATTCCACGATGGAGAATAAGGCCAGAATCCCTTACTATACTAGGTATTGCTACTGTAATTTCTGTAAAAAGTAGTATTTTTTGTTTTGTTTTTAAATCCAGCCAGTTTTAAATTTAGAGTTACCTTTCTACTAGACAGATTGCCAACCAAGGCTAGAAAAACCAGTCAGCTCTATTAATCTTTAGTTGTGAGAGAGAAAATGAATTACTTTCCCAATAGTTTTTGCGTATAAGTGAATGCAATGAATTTTACCAAAATTTTAACACAGCATACCAATCCCATTTTCTGCACTAATAGCTGCCACACTACACACATATTTGTTGGATGACTGATCTTGGTTAAAATAATGATTCCTAAAAAATGTTAAAGTCTGCAAATTTAATATACAAAAGATTCCTTCTCAATCCTAAATCATAATTTTATTTGCTTGCATTGAATAAAGGGGAGAGTAAAAATAATAAGTTAAAGGCCACACTAATTATTTCCTTATGTTCATATAAAGAATCTACCAACCACCTTAAAAAAATATATATATATTTTTACCCATTTTTTTTTTTTAACTATTTTAGATACCTTGAAAAAAATAGAACAATTAGTATTTCCTCTAAATATACAAAATAATGAAATCAATCAATTTTACAGGAGGTTCCATATTTCCAGAAACATAAGTAACATCTGCAATAATTAAAAGTAGAAAATTGCATTAATGCTCAGTCAGTTAATTACCATACATGATACAAGCTTGAGCAATCATATCTCTTTCGATCAATGACTGACTAGGTAAAAGATTTTTCACCACTAGGTTGCCAACCAAGGCTATAGAACCCAATTTTTTCAGCAATTCAACCCATAGCTAGAGAGAGAAGAGATGGATTAATACCTTTGCCAAGGTTATTTGTACATAAGTGAATGAAATGAATTTAACTGGAATTCAAAATTGGCTCTCAGATTTCTCATTTGGAGCCGATATCCATTTCACAACACACATCCGAATTAATAGTAGTCAGTTATAATTTAATAGTAGTCAGTTATAATTTACAATAATAACTTTGGATAATACAATATACTACTAAAAACGATTTTTGCAAACTTTTATACCTATGATTAAAAAGGTATAATTTTTTTTTTTTAAATTTAAAAAAAGAAAAAAAAAATCAAATAGTGAATAAATACATGTACAATTAAAAATGTGCATTGTGGTGCAGTGGACATCAGCTTGGAAAAAGCAACCAGAGAGCAGAGTTTGAATTCCAGATGAATTTGTTGCATTCACTCATGTGCAAATACCCTTGGGAAAAGTATTAATCTGTCATTTCTCCCTCCAGCTATAGGTTAAATAGCAAGACAGATTGGGTTCTATAGACTTGGTTAACAACAAGCCTAATGCAGAAAGTAGTGGTAACCTACTGCAGGAAAATTTTCTGCACAGTCAGCCATGCCTCTTTTGAGACATAATCACCCAAGTGTGTATCACATATGGCACTTTACTGACTAACAATTAAATATAACCATGTATACAGCTAAAAGTATCCAAAGCATCATATTAGTTATGGATGACCATATTAGTCATGAAAATCCCAAAAGAACTTTAAACATTAGAATAGATTGAAGCTTTTGGGATTATATAGAAAAAAAATTAAAAGTTAAAAATGAATAAATTGAATATTTCTTATAAAGTTATACATTTGTTGTTATCACAAGTATAGACATTAAACAAATATGGTGAGGAGCTGAATAAAGTTCACTACATTTATCCAATAAATATTTGGATTACGAAAACACTTAATACTATCCACTTGAACCAGCACCAACAAACCATCTGGGATAATCCGTATTTGAAAGTTATTAGTGCATATACTGCATTTTTAGTTGATGTTTTGATATTTCTTTTATTGCAACAGCTGCCACTGTTTGCATAAATTCAGGTTTTGAAATTACTATTGGCTTTATAGTTATTGCTATGTCTAATCATATCCATATTATACACTTTAAAATAGACCATTACCTTCAAATAATGAGGATTTTCAAAACTGCAGTTCTACTGCTCAACTACAAATGACTGAAATATTTACTACAGTTAACAGATTAAATACAGCGATAATTTTATTTCACTATTAGATAATTCTAGTTATTAGCTGATCAAGTACAGCCAAAAAATTATTTCTTCTCAAAATCATAAATAGGAATAAAAAATAAAAGAATTATCTGTTATTGAAATAAAAACTGATAAAATATAACAAACAAAAATAGTGACTGTAATTCAACTATTACTGATTTGCATGTAGCATAGTCATTATAAAATGACAGAAAAAAAAAACAAACAAACACGTTCAGTAAGCAGAGTTCATGGCCACTGCATTCACTTTCACACAAGTTTCCTTGGGGAAAGGTATGAATTGATTTCTTCTTTCAGCTATAGGTTAAAAAAGGTATCATGAGTTCTTGAGCTTTTGTTAGCAACCAGTTAAGAAGAATAACTGAGTTCAAACTCGTTAGGCATAGTATTAATAACTTTTCCTGATAAAGCATACTTGCTGAGAATACAGCAGCAACATTTATAGTTTGTTTATGGCCCTATATTACACAGGGACCTACAGGTGCAAGAAGAATTCAGTTCTTTTTTTTTAAACTACAGTGCCCGTAAGGATGTGCCTCAGTGTCATCATGGGGGTTTCAGTTGCACATATATTAGGAGAAATAAGGCACTACTATGTGTTTCTGCAGTTTCCATATGACTCCTGAGTAATTAAGTCTCATCCATTTTCCAGGATCTTTTTTGCATGGCACCATTGCAGCTTAGTACCAAATATGGTCTATTAGATTCTGCCATTGATCACATCCAGCATCCTGCTGATAGTATATTCACTGTAACACTGAGAGGAGCAGCTTCTAGATACTATGCCTTGCTAAAGTGCAACTCAGTTTGGACCCATGCCCAAAAATAGCAAAATAATATATTGCTAAATATGTTTTCTTAATGAGTTAATCTTTGCTAGGTAATATTTTGTCAGAGACATGTTGACAGTCGAGATATATGCACTTAATTTAGGAAGTTGAAGTTATTGTGAGTGACACAGGTGTTATGGTTCAAGAAACCAAAATATGTCCCCTATTCTCCTACACAGTATCAATTGGATACAAATGCATTTATGGTGATTTTCTAAATGTAGCTTAGATTTGGCACAAAACCAAAAGTAGGGGCACCCATTGAAAATCAAACTCTCTATTCAGTCATAACTGATCTAACAAGACAACTTTACTAATCGCCACACCACATCAAAGTAGCAAGATACAAATACATTTGTGAAAAATAAGTGATATGGAATTCACATCAAGAACAGATTGTTACAACCTTCTCCATTTTTGTAACAATTGGTGACTAAAATAAGACTAATATAACTGTATATGCACTAATAACTTTCAAATAGGGATTATTCCAGATGGTTTGTTGGTGCTGGTTCAAGTAGATAGTATTAAATGTTTTAGTAAAATAAATATTTATTGGATAGATATAGTGAACTCTATTAAGCTCCTTGCCATATTTATTTATTTTATGCCTATACTTGTGATGACAACAAATTTATAACTTTTATAAGAAACAGTATAGCCAGTAAAAAAAAAAAAAAAAAAAAAAAAAAAAAAGAGAGATTTACATCAATATCATTAAATATTTGATGAGTAAAACTTAAAGATCTGGAAGTTGTGATTAACAATGCTTTATAATTAGTATAACACTCATTATTGGATGATGTAATAGTTAAAAAAAAAATTAACATTTTTAAAAGCTCATCTTTATTCAAAACTTCAGTTTTATTCAATAGGAAAATGAAATAGTATTTAAAAAGTTACATTCCTAAAAAATTGGCAAAGAAAAGTTTAGGAAATTGTTAGTTATGCTTGGTTTTATTCATTTATTTTTTCAATTTCCTAACATAATTACAGATATGCACCCTTTTTCTTCTCTCAATTGTAAAAACAACTTTTGAAAGGATTTTCTAGGCTAATAAGTTTTCATGCTCACAGATTAGATGACAAAATAATTCACATGAGTTGAATACAAATTTTAAATCAATAGAAAATTCATACAAAAATAAAAAAAGAAAAAAATGAAAGGGAGAATAGTAATCAGGCATTCATGTATTCAAAACAATGTTTTTTTTTTTTTTTCAAGGGTATTCATATAAATTACATGCTGGAACTGAACAAAGCAATTCTCTATTTTTATGTGTGTGTGTGTGTGTGTGTGTGTGTGTGTGTGTGTACACATATAAACTCCTGACTTATATTTTTATAAAAAAAAAAAAAAATTCTAAACATTAAAAATTTTACATATGAAAGGTTGGTTGGTTGGTTGGTTGGTTGGTTGGTTGTTTTTGTTTTATGGCATATCAACCTCAGCGGGTCATTTATTGCCAATTAAATTTTATTTATTTATTGCTGGTAATACCTTTTTCTTTCAACAATTTATTGTTGTTTTTATATAAGTTTTGTGTCTAGTAATACTTTTTTTCTTTTTCGAGTATCAAAATTCATTGGGATTTGTTTTTTTTAAGAGCAGGGTCCCCAAGTCCTACCCTGATATTTAACCCATAACTGGAGGGAAGGGACGGATTAATACCTTTCCCAAGGGTACCAGTGCTTCAGTGAATGCAGGGTATTCAACTGGAATTTGAACTCGGTTCACCAATTTCTCTTTCTGAGCCAATATCCACTGCACCACAACACACATCCGTCACTAAACGCTTACAGCACCTGATATTCCCAAGCAGTCACCCATCTAAGTACTGACCAGGCTCAACATTGCTTAACTTTGATGATCGAGTGAGAACCAGTGTATTCAACATGATATGGCCGTAAGCACATATGAAAGGACCAGTTCTATTATTTTCTTCAATTTGATTTTCTTTGATGATTTTTTTTTTTTTACACAAACACATTTTTTCATACATATTTTTATTAAGTGTCATGTCCCTTCAGGTTATAAGTGATCCTGGCTCTATGATCACATTATTATTTTTATATTGTCATGATTTGTTAAATATAGTGAAGTGTTTTTTGTTACCTTTACCATGACTTTGAAGTTAGAGTAGTATTTCTCCTAGACTGTTACCCAAAGCTAAAGAACACAATCTATGTAATCTAATTCATGACTCACTGGAGTGAGAAGAGATAGATTCATGCCTTTGGGAAAAAGCCATGAAAATGAACTCAACAGACTCAGCAAAAATTTGAACAGACTTCATTGATTTCACTTTGTGTATTAATAACCATTACACTACACACATATCCTTAAGAAGTAGAGTAGAGACCAAATATTTACAAGTTTGAAAAATAAATCTCAAAAAAAATTAAGAAACCAGTACTATCTTTGGCCATCATGTAAACTCATCATGTAGTAATAGGAATTTCAAGCACCTACTCAATGTCAGTTTTTGTTATTGTTAGGTTGTTATTGACATTTCTAGACATTGTATTTGATTCCTTTGAATTAGTCAATGTTGAAAAAGACATCCCATTAAAATTGGTATTTTTCTTGTAAAAATGGCTGCTCCCCAACAAAAGAACTGCTACAGAAATATGATGACATCTTAAAAGGCCAATAAACATGCTACTTTTGTTGGGTGTGTGCAACTTCATTATTGGATAGTAATATTTACTGAATTCTGATTGGATAATTTTTGTAACTGTCTTGTTGGATAAATAGAAATTTTTTTATTAAGTGTTTGAATAAGAATATATGCTGAACAATTATCTGAACATTGGTGGTATGCTGTATAAAGTTTTATATATATATATATATATATATATATATATATATATATTTTATGACTCATTATTTCTATATTTGTAATATAAATTACTTTTTCAAACACTTCATTAAGGCCTTAAAATTCAAATCATTCAATGATTTGAAGGAAATTAATAGTACAGTACAGTACAGTTGTCCAAATAGTTAAATTATTTTTATTTTATTTTTAAATCAATTCACCTCAAGCAAAGCAATAAAGCCACTAGGAATGCAAAGGGTTACTGAGTTAGAGAATTTGAGAAAAAACTATCAAGGAAAGAGAACAATAAAAGAACAAAAATTTAGACAAAGGATTATGATTGACATTGCATTTAAATTTTTGAAGAACAGAGTTAAGTGGGGAAAAAACAAAGAGTTTCACAAGCAATAGAAAAAAAATCAATTTGACAAATATCCTTATAGATGTTGCTTTTATCAAAACTAGGAAGATAAATTTCGCATGTACATATATTTAAGATATTTGTTACAAAGTATTGCTTAATAAAATAACTGAATTCTTTTCCAAAATGAAAATGATTGAACTTAATAATAAACTCAGATTTATTACAAACATTTTATAATATGCAATTATTAAAATACTAAAATTAACAGCTTTTGAAATATTAATTCATTTTCTATATTTTTACATGTCACTTTTTCCTGTGAGCTTTAAAGAAGTTTTATTCATTTTATTTGACACCAATACCAAGAGAACTACTTGTTTTACATCTAAGTCATAACTAAAATCAACATAAAATTTAACAATGCAACAATATGATCTGTTTTTACTTTTGCACTAACACCCTTGAGAAAGGAATGAATTTATATTTTCTCTCGATTAGCTTTGGGTCAAATAGCAAAGTAGAAAAAGCTACTGAGTTTGTTTGCAACTAGTTTAAGAAAAAAAAAATGAATAGTGAAACTTAGAAGGCAATAGGAAATCACTCCAACTCCATTATATTACCCAAGAAAGTATAGCAATTTACAGGTAATAAAGGGAATGTGTGAGGAGCCATAATGCCTGAAACTTCAAAACATAAGTATTGAGATGGGATACAAAAAAACTATAATAAAAAATTTTTAAAAATCAATATAATTTAATCAATGTGAAATTTAACGTGATATTAAAGTAAGCAGGAATATACAAATTTAATCTTCAATTAATAGCCAGTAATCCTCAAAATCTGATTAGGAATTATAAATGGATAAGAAAACAAATAGAGAGAAACCAAAATGGAAAGCTGATTGAATTACCAGAAGCAGATTGGAACTAAAGCAACAAAGTTAAATTTAACAAACGTACATCCACTCATTCTACACAAGTACCCTATCCCATTAATTTCAAACAGATTATAATATAAAGAGTATTTTGTATTCTGTAAAACTGGCATACCTTCCTTTATCTGCATGAGCTGGGGGTGGGAGGATAAAAAGAAAAATTATTTTCTTTACACTCTGTAAACTTTAAAAAGGATTTCAAGATTGCAAAAGCAACTTTTGGAAGATTACACAATAATTTTGTAAAATAATAAATTTAAAATTATCTTTTTAAAATTATTTTTTCAAAATTCAACCACCAGAAATCTTAAGCATATTTAACATTCAGAAAATAAACATTTAATAAATAGCATGCTTTCATAAAAAAAAGCAAGGCATGATATGAAATGTAACAGCAGATCAGATGTACAGTGCAAAAATCTTTATTTACATTGTTTGGACTGTTGTCCTCATCTTTATTGTCATATTCACAATATTTTGGTCACTGTACGCTAGGAACTTCTTCAGGTGCTTGAAATTTCAACCTGAACCCTTTATTTTGATCACTGAGGTATATCATTCTTGTTCCATGCCACTTCAGGATGTCATGTAGTTATCTCCCTTTAACTCAATTCTCTAAGTTATTTGTTCACTACTGCTGTAGCTAAGTATTGAATTCACAACTCTACTGAACCATGTGAACTCAATAAGATCATCAAAGCAGTTTACAATAGAAAAAGAAAACAACAAAATAGCATTCCTGGATGTACTAATATCTCAGAGAATGGGTTCAAGATATCCATATAATGCAAGTTAACATTCACGGGACAATACCTCAACTTCAACTCCCACCACTCATCCATTGCTTGCAACATCAAGCAAAAGTCATGAGCAGTGACCCAGAGACATATAAACAAGAAATGGTCAGTATATGCAACATAACTACGCAGGGTACATGACCACAGCTCCAACGAATGTAGAAGGGAGGGTGCATAAGGATAACAACACTCTGCCTACTCTATGTGAAGAGATTATCGAAGAAAATACAAAAGATCTATGATCTGTATAACATTAGGACAACATTCAAAAGTGGCTTCACGCTTTGGATATACTTCTCCCAAGTAAGACCTCCAATAGAGTAGAACATGACTAAGGACAGTGTGTTCCATGTAGCTGTGGAAAAAATATAAAGGAGAAACAGGCCACTCTCTTATGGTAAGGCTGAAAGGCCATAACACAAGGGGAAACGCCCGGTTCACACTCCACCCACGTCTATTGAACAGGTGAAGAGGCTCATCCCTTGTTTCCTGGTTAGGATGTGGTTTCTGGTTTTTCTCTTTTCCAATCTTTTCCTTCTCACGTAGCCCCCTGCGCATCAGTGGCAATTTCGCCTTGCTTGGGGTGATATGATTTAAAAAAAAAAAAAAAATCAGGCGTAGCTGACTACATGTAGAGGGAGAAAGAGGATCACTGTTCCCTATGGGATGAAGTTGAAATAATAAATAGAGAACACATTGGAAATTATGAAAACCTAAGAAATCATGCATATGATAGGCCACAAAAATCTCCTAAGATAGCTAAGCATAGAAATGAAAACAATATGGGAATCAGTAATACAGAGTGCTATAGAAAATCATTAGCTTCAAAGATTGCAATATGAGCTCTGGTATAAAAAAAAAATTGCTTACTGAGACATTATGGTCATAAGTCCCAAAAATTCATACACTGATGTCTTCAAGTATGAAAGCCAGCCAGTGGATAAAAGCATTGATTAGATCCAATGACTTGACCTAAAAGAGTTGTAAGTTCAATACCTGACTACAGCAGTGGTGAACAAATAACTGACAGAGTTAAATTAATGGGAGATAACTACATGACATTCAAAAGTGGCATGGCACGTAAATGATATACTCCAGTGATCAAAATAAAGGCTTCAGGTCAAAATTCCAAGCACCTGAAGAAGACTGAAGAGTACAACAGCCAAAATATCATGAATATGACAATAAAGATGAGAACAACAGTCCGAGAAATCTAAATACTGCCTCATCTCAGATGTATAGACAAAAATTTCTTACATTATATGTCCCTCACTTCCCTCACTATTGCACACCATTCTGGGTTCTGTCATTACAGGTAGAGGTATTAACCTAACACAACACAAACCTCTTTATCCTCCGGCTGAGGTGGTCCACCTACAGGTAGGTTCTGAATCCAGTCCCCACTTTCTCCTAGCCATCCAAGGGTATAGAACCCAGTCTGTCCTGCTATTTAACCATAGCTGGGTAGAGAAGAGATGGATTCATGCCTTTCCCAAGGGTATTAGCATGTAAGTGAATGTAATGAACTCAACTGAAATTCAAACACCGTTCTCCAATTCCTCAGTCCAAGCTGCTATCAATTACTCCACCATGCCACCTTCAGTATAGCTACAGGCATCAGGAAATACTTAACTCCTCTTTGAGGAAAAAGTCATTGATATTCAAGTTATATAATCCTTAAGAGGGGCCAAGAAAGCAGAATAACAAAGGTAGTTGGATAGAACTCAAAGTGTAAACACAATGAGTAAAGCTATGTGAGGAAAAGAGGTGACAAAAAAAATTTACAAGCATGACCTGTTCTCAGTTTAGAAAGGAAAGCTTGTTAGATTGAAGTGAAAAACAGTGACTTGAGGTAGGGAGGTCATCAAATTACCATAATTTTCAAATGAGAAGACATTACTTTATGTGTACAAAGTTTGGCCATAACTACTGATAAAGAAATAAAAAAAATAATAGTTGTAGAAAGGACAAAAATTAACAGGAAAAAATATAAAAGTGATATAATCAAAAGCATTAATATTTCTTCTCACTAGACACATGCAGCAAGAGGAAGAGAATACTGTTTTTACACTGTCATTTTGTACTAAGAGACATGCTAATTTATGACTCCAAGTATAAAGGGTGTTATAAAAGGAAAAACTGAGTAAAGTAGTTTAAAGAAGGAGTGGTAACTTAAAAAACTCAACCATTCAGAGTCAAAATTGCAAGTACTACAAAGGATTTTGGTGGTTACAATCTGACACCATTTCTAATTTAAATTTTTATTTAAAATGTAAAAACTTTAAATTTTTTATTTTTTTCAGATTAAAAAATATCTTAATTGAGGGGTCATAACTTTTTCACAATTTTTCTTAATATTCCATAAATGGGGGCATCAAAAAGTTTAAACTTAATAAACAGCATGCTCAGAAAGAAGGGGGCAAAAATTTCCTCAAAAAAATATAAAATAAATGTCCCACTCTTCTACTAAGCAACACAGAGTACCTTTAAAAAAGTCAATAGTATTAAGAATAAAAATTTGCAAATAAAAATGTTGCTTATTACTAAAATTGAGCTGTGAGGAAATAAGCATTTTTATAAACAGCTGATCAGAAGTTAGTTTAACAACTTTTGAGGACCAATTATATCTGGTCATTGAAATCAATTTTTCTTTATTATTCAGTTTTCATCAGTGTAACAATATCAGGGTCAGGCAATATCTTGTTAAATGAAAACATCTGAAGGATGTTACAGAAATTGTTTCAAACAGTTCATTGTCTTGATATCAGCTATGTTAAGTGGACCTTACAAGAATCATGTCCAACGATGCTGACAAAGGAAATCACTGAGTGAAACAAAACCCCGGGTTATTGATAAATTACTTTTTTTTTAAGACAAAAATGACAAGATAAAGAATGCTAAGACAGTTGCCACTAATACCAAAGACAGAGAAATGCAGAGAGAGCAGACAGAAAGGGATAGGAGACTGCTGGTTGTGAAAAGGAAGACACACCCATCAGACTGTTTGCCTACTCACTTTCATAAATGGCAGGTTACAACTAGAATTTACCTGCTACAAAAATTCTAGTCTCATGGTTTTATATGGGCAACAATTTGGCCAAATAGTGTTTTATTTTTGTTTTATTTTTTTAGCCAGAAGTGTTTAAGAAGCTGCACCCTGAGGAATGAACCTGGTTGAGCCACATTACAAAACTAATTGTCCGAATCCTGATGAATAGAGCAAGAAGCAGAATCAGGCCAGAGATAGGACAAGAACAGTGTGGGTTCTTCAAAGATACTGTAACAAGGAACACCATATTTATGATTAGGATGCTATTTAAAAGGGCAATACAAATGAGAAAGGATGTGTACCTATGTTTTATCGATTATGCAAAGGTATTTGACAAAGTACACTGCAAAGAATTGATAGAAATGCCCAGTAACCCCAACATATTTGGGAAAGACATAAAAATAATCAAGAATTTCTACTGGTAGCAAACTGCCTGCATATGAACAGGAAACAAATTCAGCAGATATACAAAAATAGAAAGGGGCGTAAGACAAAGATGTGTCTTTTCAACCAATCTATTCAACTTATACAGCGAGACTATTCTGAGGACCCTAGATGTTATGCCAGGATTTGTCACTGGAGGCCACAATTTGAACAACATAAGATACACAGATGATACAGTGCTGATAGCAGACATGGAAAGGAAACTACCAGATTTCCTACAGAAGGTAGTTGAAGAGAGTGATAAGAAAGGATTATAAATAAATTGCAAGAAAACCAACTGCATGGTCATCCGCAAAAAGAGCAGCCTGAAATGCCAAATACAGGTGGGGAATATTAAAATCAAGCAGGTACAAAAATTTAAATACCTGGGAAGTGTTCTAACAGAAGACAGAAAGTGTGACACAGAAATCCGAAGGCAAATTGGCATGACAAAGAACACATTCCACAAGCTCAGTAGAGCATTAAGAGACAGAAAAATTTCACTAGAAACAAAGAAGAGAGTACTGGATTGCTATGTAATGTCTGTTCTTCAATATGACAGTGAATGCTGGACAATATCAAAGATAAAGGAAAAACTTGAAGCAACTGAAATGTGGAGAAGGATGCTGCGGATATCATGGATCGAGCATGTAAGCAATGATGAGGTTTTGGAAAGGATGAAAACGAAAAGGAAATTAATACTGAGCAACAGGAAGAGACAGCTTAAGTTCTTGGGACATGCAATGAGGAAGAAGGGCTTGGAAAATCTGATACTAACAGGCCAGAAGGAGGGAAGGAGAAACAGGGTCAAATGGTGTGTAACATACTTGACAGGCATGAGCAGGTGGATGGTAGAACAGGGGTTGCATGGTGTAACAGAAGAAAGCGTGCTGAGAGCCACCAGGGATAGGGAGACTTGGAAGGCCATGACTACCTATGTCCTGAAAGGACAAGGCACATAGAAGAAGTAGTCTTGTCTGAGCTGAAATGATATAATCAGCCAGTACTAAGAAATATCAGATTGCTCATTATATCATCAGTAATGTAATTTCATTATAACCTACTATACAGCTGAAAGTGGAATTTTCTCCAAGTTTGAAACTATATAATGAAAAGAAAAAGAAAATTTAAATATATCTGTATGCTTGTTGGTATTCAAGTCCTCAACTAATCAGATTTATGCCAATTTCTGGGATGAATATTTATTTACATTCAGTCTAATGTCTTCATTGTTATTATCAGAATATTTTTGCCATCAGGCCACTTGGTCTTCTTCAAGTGTGTCAATCCAGGTAACCTTCAGAAAATTTCAAGCTGAACTTTTTATTTACTCTATAGAGGCAGATTAAATACAGATATCTTGTTTTGTATTTATTTAATACTGCTCAGTTATTCACCCTGTTTCCATTGAGTCTAAGCCTTCACTACCAAGCGTAGGGATTGAACTCACAATTGCTATGCCACCAAATTCACAAACCAACACTTTAATCCCTAGACATGGAGAGCAAAATGAGAACAATCTACCCCTAGAGTAGGAAGATTCAGTTAAAAATTCCCTGAAGGTTACCTAAATCAACTTATACATGAATGCAGTTAACAAAACACAATGTTGTTGTTATAATATTTCAACCAAAAACAAGAACATTAGTCCAACTATAAAAGAAAAATAATCAGGTTTGTTTTCAATAGTCTTAAAATATTTGTCAAACAACTGATATGTTACCATCTCTTTCAATAATAGCAATTCTTGTAATACTCAAAACTATTGTCTTTAAGAATGTTCTATAAATCATGAAATTTTTTCATTGGTACATATTGTTAAAGTACATTGCACTAACATACAAAACAACTGAATGAAAGTAACTTTCTTAACTAATTGTTTCAAAATGTCTGCTCCCTACCCCCAAAATAAGTGTCAATTCCATCAATAATGAACATACATTATAAAATGAACAGCAATTCCAGATCAGATAAAATATTTTGAGAATAGACACTAAAATGAATGTTAACTTAGATTTTTTTTAATTGAATTTCTACCAGTATATTTTCTGTATAAGCTGTAATGATTAACAAATTATTTAGAGTTTCTTGAAAATTAAAATACATTACTTTTCTATATTAAAAAAAAAATGATCAATGATGTAATAAATTATCTTTAATTACATCAGCTCAGTAGCACACAAAAGAGTCTTGGAGATGTGCTGATAAAGTCCGCTATTAATAGCTGACCATAACAAAGAAAAGCAATTCAAATTGTAGCAGAAAGGATTTTATTTCACAACAATCAAATTTAGTAAATTCTGAAATGACTAAACCAATATAAAATGAGATTCGATAACATTTTGTTCTTAACTTTGTATTTTTAAACAGCTTTTATCTTTTTTTTAGACTTGAAAAAGACTGCAATCATTAAAAAAAAAAAAAAAAAAAAGGAACAGAAAAAGAAAAAATATTGATTATTTAAGAACATTTTATAAATATGTAACAAAGTAAAATCTATACTAAGGTCAATATTTGAATCAGGTTTATTTTGAGAAAGTTTTTATAAAACTTGCCAACAAAAAGTATTTTCAGCAGAGGGAAAAAAATGGCAAATTCTTTGGAAGTTAGTAATAGATAAATTGAACAGAGTAATTTTTGGAAATATAGTCAAATAATAAAGCCAACCTAATATATCCAGTAACTATCACTTCCAACTAAAGACATTTTTTTTTAACTAAAAACTTTTTTTCAACTAAAAAACATTTATTTATTAAAACTTGAAACAACATTAATATAGTCAAAAGTTAACAATGCCCTTATGATTAAACAGTGTTTGCTCTGAAGCATCTCAAGTATAGTAAAGGTAACTTTCATAGTAACTAAATATAAGCTTGGTGGAACCTACCTCCCTTAATATAAAGAATTTTCCTACTTTCAATGAAAAGTTATAGAGAAAATGTCTCCAGTAATAATTTAAAAACATGTCCAACATTGTGTCTGTGTGTGTATATCTCAGTGCAGGAGTGAATAAACAAGGTGATATTAGAAGACAGATTAACAACCAAAACTTATTTGTGCAGCTTTTGACATTTCCAATAAAATTACCTTTTGAAAAATAATGAGGACCTAACTTTCCAGATCAAGTAAGTTTTACACAACAGAGTTTCTCATTCAGATGAGTATCTGTACTACATAGCTATCTTGATGATTGGCTATCAGTGTAAATACGCTTATTTGATCAATGCTACCAACACCAAAATATCACTAACACATCATATCAAACATACACAACAAATCTGAAATGACCATGCACTCAGAAATCCATATTCTTTCTCCTCTTAAATGACTAATTGAACAAAAAGAGTAAATGTACATATGTATAGCATTACACCTGCTTACACTGAACTCTTTCATGGCATTGGACCTTATTACAGTATGTATCACCATCTAAAGATCTGACACAGATATTGCAATGGCACGTGTTTTATCAAAATATCTACTACTTTTGGGCACGAAGCAAGAAAACTTAAATAAATTCTGTTGAACAATATTGACAAGGTCTGTTTAACCAATTTTCTTCAGTTTTCCTAAATTTCTGACTAAGTCGTTTTATACAGGACTTATGACCATCTCTCATATCACCGAGGTTAAGCAACATTGATGGGTGACTGTTTGGGAATACCAGGTGCTGTAAGCTTTGGTATGCAGGTGGCATAATGTACAATGGTTCAAAATTGGAAATCAGAAAGCAAAGTTTCAATTGCAGTTGAGAAAATGTATGAATCCACCTTATCTCTCCCCAACTATAGGTCAATTAGTAGAACATGTATCAGTAAAATCATTATCTCCTAAAAAATTTTACATTCCAAAAACATTTTTTGCCATTAAATAATCTATAATGGGTTAAGTTGTGAAAAATAAATCAATGAATGAATGTTTTATACAATCTGTAAACTTTCCTATGTTCATTTTTGGTTTTTAATCAGCACACATTTTTTATTTTGTTTGTTTATGAAACAGTTTGGTTAATTTGTATATAAGTGGACAATGATATCAACAGTGAGTTAGAGATATCTCATAACTTTTCAGAGAATTAAGAAAAATTACCATAATTGTTGCAAGAGAGCATCTAATCTAAACTTATTTATAAATGGAACTCTGTGTGTGTGTGTGTGTGTGTGTGTGTGTGTGTGTGTGTGTGTGTGTGTGTGTGTGTGTGTGTGTGTGTATCCGTTACCTATAGACTCCGAAACAGCTAAACCGATTTTCTTGAAAATTTACACAGTTGTACTATAAGCGTCTGCGAGTGTTCTTAGCTAGGTTTTGTGTCAAGATACCCCCGATAAATATCAAAAATTGATAATCGAAAAAAATCGGGTTATAGAAGGAATGGTCCAATTTTAATCAAATTTGATACACTCATAGACAAAGATATAAGAAACGATATTCAGAAGTTTCAAGGTTGCAGTTCTTACAATAGTGCAGAAAATCAATATATATATATATATATATATATATAAATAAAAGGCAAGCTGTTTGTGTGTGTGTCTGTTTATCTGTCTGTATGTCCTTTATACAAATCCACAATTTTTATCCGATTCTCACCAAACTTCACACAAATATTATTTAGTCTGATCTCCAGGACCATGGATTAGTTTTAAAGCTTTCATTACACCCGAGCAATGCCAGGCTATACTGCTAGTTAAGAATAAATGAATGAATCCATTGAGACAATCAGCATAGAAAGTAAGATTGGTGTTTTCAAATTTCAGCCAAAACAGTAGCGCTCATTTTAACATAAATAACACTAGGGAATACTGGGTGTCCATAAAGTTCATGTGAACTTTAAAAAATTATTTAGATATGCTGCAGTATTACTTTATTCCGCAGCTTGAAAAATTAAACTTGAAAGATAATACAGTGCTTCAACAAGATGGAGCTCCTTGTCACTTTGCTCTGCGTGTTAGACAGTTTCTAAATCAGAAATTTCCTGACAGATGGATTGGAAGGGGTGGACCATTCTATTGGCCTCCACGTTCGCCAGGTTTGACTCCATTAGATTTTTTTTTATGGAGACATGTGAAAACAATTGTGTATGCAACCATCTTCATTAGAAGATCTGAAAGCCAAAATAACTAATGTGCACACTCCACCACGTCTTTTGAACAGGTGAAGAGGCTCATCCCTTGTTTCTTGTTTAGGATGTGGTTCCCAGCTTTCTTTTTTTTATTTTTTTCCAATCTTTCACTTTTTTTTTCTCTTTTTTTTGTTCTCAGTTGGAGTAGATAGACTTAACTATCGCCCAGTTCACACTCCACCCACGTCTTTTGAACAGGTGAGGAGGCTCATCCCTTGTTTCCTGTTTAGGATGTGGTTCCCGGCTTTCTCTTTTCCAATCATTTTACTCTTAAGTAGCCCCATGCGCATCAGTGGCGTCACCGTCTTGCTTGGGGTGATATGATTAAAAAAAAAAAAATCAGTTGGCAAATGTTTTCTGTGAACTACAAAATCATATTACCCTTTGTATTGCTAATGATGGAGGGCATGTGAAAACTTCAATAAAATTTCAATAAAACTTTAAAAAAATATAGATTTACTTCTTTCTAATCCTTTTTACAAATTATTTCTATTGCAGATACAAATAAAGTTATAAATTTTTTAACATGCACATGAACTTTATGGGCACCCTGTATATCAATCAAACTCTCCAGTTTAATGGCAAGACAGACTGGGTTCTTTAACTTTTGTTGGCAACCAGTCTAGGTTAGTTGTTGGGACAAACAATTTCACCCTATAAAACCATACTTTCTATGGAAAGTACAGCAGAAACATTTGGCATGGTGAGACTGTGGCCCTATACTCTACAGAGGGAGAATACATATGTAAAAATATGGGTCAAAATCTAAAATTCAACATTGTTCCTTCAGACAGCCTAAATGCACAATTCTTGACACTGTCATGGAGTCATGTTTTACTATGTTAATCTTACAGACTGTGACTACTAAATTATATTCTAAATAAGACAAATTATAATACATATTTAAAGTTAAACACAAAAAGAATTGTGTGAATTTCTAGGATGAGAACTAACATCTTCATTATGATCAACATTTTAATCATTTTTAACCCTTTTTCAGATATCAGTTGATTTGGGTAACCATCAAAGAATATCAAACTGAATTTTGAAATTTACTTTAGTTTACTTAGAATGATACATCTGAAGAAGGTTAGAGAGCACAACAGTCAAAATTTTGTGATTATATCAAAGATGAAGAAAATAATCCAGTTGTAAATAAGGTAAGTAATGAAAAATTTGTGTTAATAGGCAGGGTGAGGCAATGAAAGAATGTAACAAAAATAAAAATGGTTTTCATCTCCAGCAACAGAAGAGAAAGTATTTAAACACAACCAACATATACAGAAGAGAGCAATAATTATTTTTTAAAAAAATAATGACCCCCCCCCCCAACTGTTCCAAGTCTCTGTCATTAAACACTAGAAAAAAAATCCAACCCTTTATAACAAAGACACCTCAGGAAGTTTATTGTTGAACTGCCAAAAAGCAAGCATTCAAAATATTCAGACCCAATGTACATTTCTTTTCACAGAATAGTATGTGTGTTTCAGAAAGTATTTCAACATAAAGATAGCTAAGTTGTCAGCCTGCTTGGAAATACCAGGTGCTGTAAGATTGGATGTACGAGCAAATGTCAGGGTTCCAATTCCTGTTAGGTTTGTTATATTCATGGGTGCAAATACCCTTGGAAAAGGTATGACTTCATCTCTTCTCCCCTTCAGCTATGGGTTAATTAGTAAGGCATGTATCACTAAACCTTTATTTTCTAATAGAATAATATCTTCTGGCTTTGAATAACCAACAAAGGGTTGATAAGCCATAAAAACAAAGCTAAGTGGTCAGAGAGATTCAATCTATATTTCTTATTACAAAATTAAATTTTAAAATAATCCTTTCTTTAGCAATTAATTTATTACTTTGCCCATTCATCTTCAGCTTACAGTTTGTATAAAAATGCCTGTGAGAGAAAGCATTCTGAAATTACTATACACAACTGAGTGGAAATTTCAAGTTCCAGAAGCCCATAGAATTATAAACAGAGGAACATTTTTCTTTTTAAAATTGATTAGTTCAAAGTTATTTTAAATTTAGATGGACAGTCAGCATATGTTTATTGATAAAAAGAATGGAGAAAATAAACATAATGTATATAATATTGATTTCTAAGTTTAAAAATTTTTTTCACAAAAATAGATAAAAAAAAAAAAATGCACCTGTCTTCAAATTAAATATGCATATTTTGAACATCACCAATGACTTTTGTAACTTTAAAAGCCCAATATAGTATTACATGAGTAGTTGAATGACAAAATAGAAAAGACCACTACATTGAAAAGGATTTCTTCAAATTAATAATAGTTTTATTGATGGAGTCTTGCACATACAATATATATTTTTTAGGCATGTCAGATTAAATAAATTGCAAACATTATGCCTGCTTATTTTTAATAAAATCCATTCATGTTCATGGATAACCTTTCGTGTATTATAATTGAAAGATGTAAGAAGTGTACTGTAACTTTTACAGTTAATTTTATTATTTATTTGTCAATGTTCCCAAGTACTTTCAATCTCCTTCCAAGATTATTTTCAGTGATGTAAGTTGTGGTAACAAAAAATAACCACAAAACAGTTACACCTGGAAGATTGAAATTAATAATATATTATAAAAACTACAATACTACTAATTTAATTATCTGTAATAACTCCTCCCCACCAACTGATGTATTACATAAAAACCAACATTGTATATCAATTCAAATATCCCTCGGCAAAATGTGTTTCTGACAAAAAAAAACAAATATATATGTTGGATTTACAACAACTACATTAACAGGATATCTTACATTATACATGTCAAACCATTCATCCATTTTTAGACATCAACAACATTCCTGTCTACATTCACAATATAAAAAAAATAATGATTGATAAAAGTAAACGACATATCCTCAAAGCAACATTCATTAAAAAATATTGAGCCATTAATTAGTAGAATCAGTTATGAATACTGTAGTAATGTTCTAAAGTGTTTATAAAAAGAACAGTTTTTTCATGATTTAACACATGCATGACCATGACTTTACAACACAAAAAATTCCAATTTGGATGATTTTCATGTTCTAATGAACACTAAGCAAGTTGTCAACCATTACATTTGAAGCAACAAGAAAATTTACAGTAATTTACAGTTATTTTTTGTTATCACAACTCACACCCTCTAAGGAAGATCTCAGGAGATTGAAAGTATTTGGGAAGATCGAGAAATGAATAATAAAATCCACTGTCAAAGTTACAGTTCATTTCTTCCATCTTTCAATTATAAAGTGTGAAAGATTATCCGTGAGTATGAATGGATTCTATTAAAAATAAGCAGACACAATGTTTGCAATTTATTTAATCTGACATGCCTAAAAGAGAATTTGCTGCCTACACACACACACACACATATATATATATATATATATATATATATATATATATATATATAAATTGGGGAAATAAATTACTCAATAGTTTTTCATTAAATTTTACATAAAGAAATTAAAAAAGAATATTAAAAATAAATTAATTTCAGATTTAAATTAGGCTTATATCCATATAACTGACAGGACAAATATTTAACTTAAAATTATGCATGATAATTGAGAATTTGTTTTTCATGTGTGTGTAGACATAGAAATAAAAAAATTTGCTTGGTGACTGTTAGTTTCACATCTCAAGTGATCTTAAGACCCTGTATCACTACTGAGTACACAGTAATTGAATAAAAAAAATGGAAAAAAAATTCTACCTTACATGTTTCATCCTTCAGGTTAATAATGGTTTTTATTGATGGACTGTGTGTGTTTCATATGTAAATTCAATATTTTTATTTTGGAGAATAGGCATTTCTACAGGTGTTTAGAATGTGCTTCATTTATCCCAGCCGGATGTAAAATGAAGAAATTCTTGGGTCTCATTTTATGTCTGGCTGAGATCGAAGGATGAAACATCTAAGGTAGAATTTTTTTTTTTCCATTTTGTTATTCAGTTACTGTTAGCATCGCACCACATTACTGTTTTTATTTTAGAGATGTGTCGGGTCCCAGTCACAGGGTCCTCTTTCTTTACCTCAACTAAGATCTTCTGCATCACAACAATAGTTTCATCATCAACTTTACACACCCAGTCTATCCCACGTGCTCTTTTTATGTAGCTGCATACCGGTCGCAGCCATTAAGCAAGGGGGTTGAGCCTTAACAGCTTTCCACAGAGAGCAATTGCCACCTACTCATTTCTCCTGTCACCTGTGGGACCTCATTACTCTTCTGAACACCAGTTCATCCAGTTTTCCTCTCTTCAGGCTTAAGACCCAGCACTGTCTCTCTCAGGGTTCTGGTGGTTTTGCTATCAATCTGAATTCCCTAAGATGATCCATCACTTCCTCCGTTGATACGTCTGTCACATCTATCATGATTTAATCACTGTATGAATTAGTGGCTTCTTTTGTTTTATTGAACTTCATCAGCACAATTTTTAAAACTGCTGCCATAATTTTCAGTGTAGCATCGAGTCAAAACCTCATCCAAGTCAGACATTAATTTTTCCCCTGGTAGCACACCAGCTGGTACTGTCAGTTTCTTTGTGACATGTAACTGCAGTTAGCCTGACTTAAGGTAGACAATTGTAGTTCCTTCTGCCAGCTGCTTCCTCTTTCTATTTTTCATAACACGTATCAACATGTGTTGCTCCTAGTATGGAACTTTGCATAATAGTTCAACTCCTGAAAGTCTAATACTGACCTGACTTTTTCTTTTGTAGCTTAGACCACTACCATCAACAGTAACACTTACTTTACCCTTCCATGAGAAAATACCCTCCATAATCTATCTTTCCACATCCTCCTCAAACTCTAGTTCTTTTCTTCTTTCAAGGAATTCTTGGAGTACTCCAACTTGTTTTTTAATACTAAAGACTCTCTTATCCAATTCCGTTCCCAGTCCATTTCTTTCCATTGCACTCTACTATGAAGTCATTATCTTCAATTTTGCAAGAACCTGGCATTAGTGAAATCAAAGTTATGCCAGTCTAATTAAAAAAAAAAACATAACCCTTTAAGAAAAAGGTAAAAACATAATAGCATTACTACCAACTGTAAACTCTCACTTAAAACATCCATCCTTCATTAATCTAACTCATTTCATTTACTTATTATGTATTAGGTAGACATAATTCCAATTCTACCTTCAATGAAAAATTCCAACCAAAACAAATTTATCATATATAGTTGCATTTCAGTGACCCACACAAATGTGACAACAGCATTCCTTACATATATATATATATATATATATATATATGCACATGAATATAAAATATCCAACCAAATACAAAATCAAAAATTAGCAGTGAAGAGAGAAAAAAAAAGTTCTAAAAATAAAGAAAGTGTTTTAAAATTTTTTTTAAAATAAAACATTTATTACCATCATTATTAAACTACCTGATCAGATATTGTTCTTTTAATGTCAAAACAAAATGTACAATTTTGTAGTAGTTTGTACATGTTATAACATAACTAATATTCATTGCTCTATTTTTATATTGAGCAATGTTTTGAATGTTGCAATTATTTTCTTTGTTCTTATTCATTTGGATATTTATATATATATATATATATAAATATATATGTGTGTGTGTGTGTGTGTGTGTAGTAGGGAGGGAAAAATACAAATATCTGTTACAATTTTACACCTTGAAACATTGAAGTTACATGATGCTTTGCTCTAAATATTTTAATTTTGTGAGATAATTTCAGTCCTTTTGTAACCAGCTTCTGGTGGGGATTAACAGTTCAATCTTTGCATGGTAGACTTTCAGGAGATTTTTCTATGGGTTTGACAGACAAAGTTGGAATGTGGAATGAAGGCCCAAGATTTCTCTCTTCACTGCCAATGCAACTGTCTACTAGATGTTTGCAGCTATAAGAAAACAGCTAGCATTATTATACACTTATTTAAACTAATTCATTTGCACATTTTAGCTCTTATACATACTAGACTTTTTTCTGTTGCTTTTGTTTTTTTAACTACTCACTCAGTACAAGACCCACTTAAGGTAGGGAGTTGCTAAATAAGTTTACTTTAAGGGAATACAAGGAGGGAAGATTATTAGGAAGATATGTAGGATATATAATGGCTGATTAGACTTGAAGATTGTAGCAATTGGGAAAGCAAATGCTTGGGAGTTCATTTTACAATGTAACAGTTATGCGAAAGAAGCTGTCTGAGTGGAACTTCCTCCTTACCAATGGAATATAAAGGGAATGAAGACGAGTCAGCTGTATACATGGCTTGGCAGGTTCTAGCTGTGAAGGTCTGAACTTCTAGAACAAAGGAACTCAGTTTACCCAAAATATCTACCATGAAATTAATAAGAGGCTAGCAATGTTTCATCTATAAGAAAATAGTATTACTGCAGAAAATAATTTATCACTTACAAGGCTGCACAAATGCTTTTAGTCTTTGTCAAAACTAGAAGGTAACGATTAGGCAGTTCCAACCCAAATGTGATAGTAATACCATTTTTGGTTTGATCTCACTCTTGTAAAGAGAGCATGGCAGAAGCAGTTACATACTTTCTGGTACAGCAGAATAAACTGACCATTTTTTCAGTATCTTTAGTGATGGATCATATATACAAGTTCCACTTGTGGGGTCTGTAGTGAGCTTGAGTCACTAGACTGAACCAACATCTTGTAAAATTCCATACATCTATAAATTAATAATTACAGTAAAAGGCCAGACGCTTACAGCAAGTACAAATGTTTCTTATAGAATTATTGAAGTTAAGCAAAATCAAGCTTGGGTAGTAAAGAGAGAAGAGGAGAGAAGAAAGGAAGACACAAGAAGGAGAGAAATAGACAAGAAGAGAGGAGAGACACTAAGTTAGAAAAAAAAAGTAGTAGTTTTGTGCTTGGTGTACTTTGCTAATTGATCTTGTTTCTTTGTATCATGAACTTGCTGAAACTTTTCTGCATGGGAGAATGCAAACTGCCCAAACCTCACAGGAAATCTGCCATGAAATGATGGCCATAAAAAAAAGACATAACTATTTAGAAGTCTAAATGAGTAGTTATGAATTTAATTAGTTAATCTTTTGGCATGCTTCATTAAAAGCATGGGAATAAATCTTTCAACAGGATGGATATTGTGTGAAAAATGTTTACATACTCATGTTTTTGTATAGGGAGAATTGCCAGCTCTCATGTTAGTCCAGTTAAATTTTGCTACTGGAAACTTTTTGAGCCATTTTACAAATTACTTGGGCTACTAATGAGAACAAAATCAATTCAGTATTTAGAGTTTCAAATTTGCTATTTTTAGCCCGATCTGGTAACACCTGGAGCAGAACTATTGCTATAAGGAAGCTCTCAAAGCAATGAATTCATTTCTGTTTAAACGCAGGCAACAAAAAAGTATAGCATCAATTAAACAATGTTGTTGATAAATTTTCACGGTATTCTTTATTTAGTAGCTGTGAAGGACTAACACTGCTTAAATGTTTATAGCACCTACCACAATATTGCACTGTTATACTATGTAAATGTTCAGCAAGTATCAATGCCAATGAGTGCAATATTCTGCATGGAAGAATTTAACATTAACATCATTTTGCTAGACTACTATTTGTAACAGGGGAAAAAATGTGTCATGGGTAAGAACAGTGGCAATTCTACAGTGGAGGTGTGGAGTCCTCTCCCAAATTTTGGCTGGCCTCTCGGTTGCCTCCCACCTTTATAAGCTTCAAAAATTTATGAAATCAGTCTCTGATTTTGATGAAGATTTAAATTTGCAGAAATTTTCTCCTCTGCACTTTCTTTTCCATTCAGCTTTTTAAGGACATACAGAGATTTCTTTTTAAAAAAAAATAAAAATAAAAAATAAAGCAACCAGATAGATAGAAAAACATGTTGTTAGGGAGGAAAAGAGTCTTAATAGTCATATTTTCAGATCTAAAGGAAAACGTTAATTAGGAATAATAATTATATATATATATATATATATATATATATATATATATATATACAAATACACGATCTTTATTATAATGGAGAGGATATTAGTGCTATCTACAAAACTCTTGGAAGTTTTTAATACAGTGTAAACCTTTTATCAGTACCTACCCTTTATAAGAATATTATCATAGCCAAAGGAACTGTTTTTTTAAAAGTTTGTGAAAAGTTTTAAAGATAAGATTTAAATGGTCAAATTCCAGTTTTTATCTGCACATCATATAAATAATACATATACAGGTGTGTACGTGCATATAGAAAGTACATTTGACTATAACAATAATAAAGCTATTATATTACTTCATATCCTCATATGCTAAAGGAACAGCTGTTTATATGTAAACTGAGACCTGCATGCATTATTGATCAGAATAAAGTGAACTTGCACTGCACTCCTTTTTACTGCTATCAAATGAGGCAAGCAAAATGTGTATCGTCAGAAAACTGATCAGAATGGAGTGTCTGAATAGATGATGACCAAACTAAAATTTGAATTTAGTTCTGCATTGTCATCAAGTCACACATATATGCAAACTTACTATCAAGAAATGCACAGATACAGAATATTACTATGACAGAAAATGTTAGAACATTTTAAAAATTATTTGCACATTAAATTTCAACATATTCTGTCAACATTTAAGTAAAATTTCATGATCCAATGCATAAACTTGGTTCCCATGATTTAAAAAAAAAAAGAAAAAAAAATTTAAAAAAAAAAAAAAAAAAAAAAAAAAAAAAAAAAAAAAAAAAAAAAAAAATCTTTTATTATGGTCAAAATAATCTTTTAAATACCATATCTCTTCAGGATGCAAATAATCATGGCTCCCGACAGCTTTGTTTTCTATAATAATTTGTAAAATGTGCATTAGCACTGGTATAACTTTTTTTTCTTTAAATTTAAAATTGTCCTTCACTTAGACTGGTTGCTAAACAAAGCCTAGTGAAACAAATCTACCCTACTATTTAACTCTTAGCTGGACGATACAAGAGAGAGTCATCAGTTATGTTAGTAATATGTAGCAATTTTTGATTTTAAAAATGCAATTAAAAAATCATCCTTCTATAATTTTATTGGTGATAAAATAAGATTTCCATTTGTACACTGAGAAGAGATAAACGTTTCTTCTTTGTTACTTTGGCTTTACAAATTTAAATGCAGTACTAGATTGGCAGTTAGGTCTCATAATTTCAAATAGCTACTCTTAACCATAAGTCCTATACTAACAGTTTCTTCACTCACACTTCTTGCTTGTCAAACACACTTCCAACTTCTTGCTTTCTTGTCAACTACAATCTTCAAAAATTTAAATGCAATGTCAACCATCATCTTTTCTCTTCCTTGAATCCTCTTTTTCTATATCCTCCTAGTAACACCTTGCATCCAAGTGACTATTATCACATTGCTTGGTGTAAAAGGGGTTAAAAAGGTTTTGAGTATATAAATTAATGCAAAAGTTACTAGAATTTTATTTGCCAAAATTTTATTCATAGCATCATCCTCCAATCAGGGTATTTCTCCCTACCCACTCATTTTCTCTGACCTTATTTGAACTTTCTGTAAATTATATATTTCTCTTTTCTTCATTACATTTATATTGAGACACTGAAAACTTATGGATCCAGCGATATTTATTTTTCATCAGTAACTATCTTGAAAAAGTGTCAAATAAGAGAAACACTAGTGCTTAAATACTGGCTGATGTTCATTTCCATAGGCCTATTTTCATAACTTTTTACAAAAGTTTCTAAATGAGTTGACCAATTCCTATGGCACCTGTTTATGAAATTTTAAAGCTATCTTCTAAATTTGATTAAAAAGTTCTAAACTGGTACTAAATAGCTAAAATAGTATAAAATAATTGTTAATAAGTTGCTGAAAATCTAATCAAATTCATCATACCATATGATCTTTGGTATCAGTCCATTATCTATTTCTTCTTTTAGATTTTTTTCCAATGACTCATTTATTTTAAAGTAACGATCATTAACAATACAAATTAGTTAGGATTTATTGAAATTGATCAGACCTCTCTAAAGCCTACAAAGTTCACTTGCTTATACACTACACACAGAAAGAATGATAAAAAGTTCTCCTAACCAAGGACAGATTATATATATATATATATATATATATATATATATATATAATGAAGTGGTTAGATTTTTGGAAATGGGATGTGGCAAGAACTTCAGCACCTGTGTGTATGTGTGTGTATATTTGTACATATGCATGAATACACATTCCATCTGGTCTTATAATAGAGTATTGTCTGTTACCATAGCAACAGAATCTCTTAGCTTTTATTTTTTCTTAAAATCACAGTTCCCAAACTTAATTGGTATTCACTGTATAAGAGTCTTTAAGATGGAGACACTTTATAGACAATTTTTCCTTTACAGAATTTTACTGGCAATATTAATCAGGTCTCAGAATGCATTCTCCTTTTAAAACTTATAAACTATTGAGAATATTTAACAAAGCAGATCTTAAAAGCTATTATACTTACGTAACCGGAAACTGTTCTCAATCAAGAAAACCCAACATTAATAAAGATGTTTTTAATTTAATACAAATTCAACATTAATAAACAGGATATAAATCTGAGGATATTTGAGTCATTGAATCTGGTCCCACATAAATTCTGCAAAGTAATCATCCATTATATCATGATTTGTTGGTCCATAAACTGCTTTGATTTTTTATTCATATCTTTGTCACATATCTTGCACCTAATTTGTAATTGCACCAGTGTTTTGGGTTAATGAGTTGAGACTTGTGATTTATAATTTCATGCTCAAAACAAAAATTTGCTAGTTGATTATAATACAATAATTTTTTTAAATTTCCATAAAAAAACAACAATGGTCTTCTGTATGTTCACCAACAGTAAATATTTTCAGGGGAAACAGAAGTATAACAGCATCTTTTTCTCATACTTTTCCTCTGGCTATTTCTGGGATAAAACAGACAAGCTTTTCATTTTAATTACTAATGTTCACCCAATACAAGGCCTAAGAGTTACTCAAGGGAGAGTAGTTATTATGCGGTGTTGTATTAGCATAATAAAAGTGAAGAAGTAAAGTTCCTGGGGTTATGCAGAAAAGATAATGACCACTTCTAGATTTGTATTTTACAAGATTGAATTAGGGAATAACATTTCAGAGTTCTGCTGGAGTCATTAGAATAGTGGAAGTAAACTTTGAAAGAAACTGGAAAGTCAATCCTAAACAGGAAACAAGAAATAAATCTCTACTCTTGTTCAAAAGAACAGGGAGGAGTTCTATGATAAAATATCTGTAGAAATTCTATCGTATTCTAAAATATTTGAGGTTAACTTTAACAAAATATTGCAATAACAATAATAAATATGAATGCTGGTTGTTATTTTAAGAAGAGTACAAATGAAAAGATTTGAAATCAACAACTTCTTCCATTTCACTAAAACAAACACTAAATAGTTCTATTTTTCCTTCTTTCATTTTATCACTGAAACCAAGTAGCTTATCTGATGTCTTTTCCATGTTCAAAACAGAATTGTCCAATATTTATGAAGGTACTGACAAGGCATAAGGGTCATGCAAGCTAAAAGCAGGACAAACAGAATAATAAGATGTGGTGATTTGATACCAAAAATGATAAAACTTTGAATCTTTGATTCCACAAATACATTATTTGTTTTCTGATATGTTTAACAGTAATAATGTTTTGAGAGGGTGGTGAAAGAGTATAATAATGCCCAGTTCTTATGATTTTTTCCACACATTTCTAAGATAAAACAAATTGATCTTTTCCAAATCAATTTTGCATACTTATAAGACTGCCTTCCAACACATGAAAATGATCAAATGACTAACATATCAAATAATGAATCTATGAAAAAAGAGGTTTACTAAATACACAAGTTAAATGATTTTGGACTCAGTCAGTCAGTTAAATGCCATATGTGATGCATGCTTAGATGATCATGTCTCTTTCAATCCATGGCTGACTAGGCAGAACATTTTCCCATAGAAGATTGCCATTTCTTTCTGGCAGTAGACTGGTTGCCAACTAAGGTTATAGAACCCAACCTGTCCTGCTACTCAACCCATAGCTGGAGGGAGAAGAGATAGATTAATACCTTTAAGTGTATTTGCACATAAGTGAATGAACGAATTTAACTGGAATTCAAACTTGGCTCTTCAATTTCTCATTCCAAGCCAATATCCTTGTACCATAATGCACATCAAAAATCTTTTGAGATATGAAACTAATGGTTTAGTTAGATAACTTTTAATTGGATAGAAGTTCTTTACATCCTATATATATATATAAACATTATGATGTTTTGAAATACTTCATTTCAGAATGTAAAAATAAAAGCACAATAGCTTATAACTTGATTCAAATGTGTGCAAACCTTTTCTAATAACATGTACAATGCGTATATGAAATATTTGCAATGAAAAAGGCACAATTAATCAAAGTTTTATTCAACCCAAATTGTCCAAACATTTTTTGAACATAGTGGGTTGTCAAACCCATGATCAATGCTCCAGTTTCTATCATAAGAGAAACCATTAAAAGCTGAGGTGTTAATGTTAATATTAAATACAAACTTCTAGTAAAAATAGCTTCAGTAAAATTTGTAATTTGTTGAATTCATAAAATGCCATTGATACTCATACTGAAACGGGATTATTTTTTTGTATTAATAAGCTTATCCTGATGTGTCATTGATGACTAAAATAGAAATGACAATCTTCCTATGAATATAATCTTACTGTAATATAAACAATGATGATAATAATAGCATTGAGGATGGCAAAAAAAGCTTCAGTGCTATTATAATCATATATGCAGAACAATACCAAGTGAAACAAAAGATAAGAATGTTATGATAGTTTACATTTATAGCAGAGTAATAAATACTATTTTCAGTTATCAAATCATATCTCACTAATAGTGATACATTATTCCTCTTCACCAGTTGAAGAACTTAAGAGATTTCAGCAGAAAGAGTCAGAATCTTGATAAAGTTAACATTTCAAATTAAAGCAATAAACAAGTTTGCATGAATAGCAATAACAATATTACAAATGTAGTGTTAGCATGGAGTCAATGGAACATAAATCTATGAAGCAATTAAGTGATGATAGTCCTGATATTTTCTTTGAATTTTTAAGTTGTCATCAAACAGATAAATCCCTAGTGCTAAAATCATTTGTCTAAAAAAAAAAAAAAAAAAATTCAAATAACCAGACAATTTGTCAAATTAATGGGTTTCATAAGTTTCCTGACACTGTATTATACAGCTAACAATTTATTTTTATTACACAAGGCATTTTCTTTAATTTCTACATCTTTTCTTGCACTTCCTGCCTGTGGAATTCCCTTCCGTTTACTTGCTTCCCTGACAGCTACAATCTCCAAGAATTTAAATGTAAGGTCAATAGTCATCTATCTCACTAACCTGTATACTCTCTCTCATGCTCCTTTCACTACACTCTCATCAGTATTCCCATCCTTCTCTTACCCACTCCCTGACACCCCCTATAACCTGTCACTCTTTCTCATAACTTTCCTCCTATGTAACCCCCTGCAAAACAGTGGCAGTAAAATGCCTTGCTTGGGGTGATATGATTATAAAAAAAAATAAAATAAAAATAAAATAATAATCTGCATAGCATATGGACTAATATTGTGCAACAGGTGGATTTTGTGAAATTGTAAGCATTTAATTATTGCATCATCCAAACATTCCTACTGTGTAAAGTACACTTCAATATTAGCTTTTCTTCAGATCAAGTAGTTTGCAGTAAACAATGCTTAGTATTATTATAGTATCCTAAAAACAAATGATTTAAGAAGCAAATAAGTCAGATATATTTCTTACTGAGGAATTGAAACCTGGAAAAAATATTTATTCAATTTGATAAAAAAATTTAAAATATAAAAATGTCTTGATTCCATATTCTATAAGACCCATATTTTTGTTAAGACAAAGTCTCAGACAATGACAAAAGTTTATTTTCTGTCAATTACCAAGGAGTATATCTTATATTTCACAGCATTAACCAGATATAATCATAATTTAACTTGTTAAGTGTGAATGATATAAATTTAAGCCAATACAATTCTATGACTCAAATGCAAAACAATTCTGCTGTAAGTAATTTAATGTTTAAAAGAATGAATATCAATTTTTTTTAAAAAAAAACATTTAAAAAAGGATATTGTAATCAAACCTACTCTTTTGTTACCTCATTAAAAGAATAGTTTCTGCTGAACTGGTTTCAGTCAGTTAAGTGCCATACATGATACACGCTTGGGCAATCATTTTCTTGAAAGAGACATGACTGACTGGGCAGAAGATTATCCCGCAGTAGGTTGCCATTGCTTTCTGCAGTAGACTGGTTGCCGACCAAGGCTATAGAACCCAATCTGTCCTGTTATTTAACCCATAACTGGAAAGGAATGGGCGGATTAATACCTTTCCCAAGGGTATTTGCATGTAAATGAATGCAATGAATTCAGCTGGAATTCAAACTCGGCTCCCCAATTTCTCGTTCCGAGCCGATATCCAATGCACCACAACGCACATAGTTAACTAAAAGTAAAATTATTTAAGTCATAATTTATCACTTGATAAATATAAATTTATATGATGCCATCAGTAATTGTGTGCAGTTAAAAACTGAGTAAATGTTGAGTAAGGCCATTTTGAGATCCTCATTAGCATTAAAGATAGCACATGACAGCTATTCCATTGAAATTTTGTTCAAATAAAACTATAGAGAGAACAAAGTGAAAAAAGTCATTAGTATAAGTGCTACAAAAAAACTTAACATTACTTCTGGCAAAAAAGATTCTTATTCCTCATATTTCTTTTATTGTTAAAGACATTAAATTCGACATGAAAAATTATTTTAGTACCGAAAAAAGATTTGATTTAAAATGAAATGGTAATACTATTTTAAAGAGGCATAAACAACACATAAAAGAAAAAACTGCCTCAAAGACACAATCTGAAATTTCTGAAAAACAATGCTGAAAATCAGAAAGCCAAAAAATTAAAATAAAAATAAAAAATTTTAAATTTAAAAAAATAAAAAATGAAGAAATTCTAATGTTTAGTCAGATTTTTGCTACAATCTTTTCAGCACCTCCCCTTATACTCAACAATCAACCTGCCAACTCTTAGAAAAGCAAGTTGAGAGGCTGGAGAGAAAACAAAAAATTGGCAGAGAAACAATAATAAGACACCAGATGCTAATGATTTTGCACATATGTAAACATACTGAAAACACTGAGCAAAAACATTATGTACACAAACTCCCAAATCTGTCAGGTTTGTATGGCTTTTGTACACACTAAGTAAATTTCCTTTCATCTTGAGGTTTTGATTTTATAGTCAGAAAAGATAACAGTAGAGAAAAGTTTTTAGTTTAGAGTGATGAAAAATTTTGTTCATATCTGCCGGTACCTACAAATGAACTGAATCATTTGTCCATTTAACACCACTCCTTATTTATCTAAATCACAAAAGATTTTAAAGGGTAAAAAGTGAATGGCTGTTTGTACCAATATTATCTGCAGTTTCCCATTTTATAGATTAGATAAAAAAAAGTCAAAATCACAAATGAGAGTTCAATAATGTTCAGCTGACAAACTAATTGTTTAATTGATCAAATTGATGAAATGGCAGTAAAAAGAAAAAAAGAATAATAATTTTGAAAGATTGGTAAGTTATGAAACATTTTTTAAAAACTTGCCAAGATTTTAAACTTATTTTTTTTAATTAAAAAAGAAGAAAAAAAGAAACTCAAATAACTAAACTGTGCCATAGATATTATAATCTCCAATTATTTCATTAATGGAACAACACTATGTAACGAATGGAACAGATCATTTATATTATTGGTTTTATTTTAAAAAAGAAATCATTGGTTTTAAAAAAAAGAAAACAAAAGCTTACGGTTTTACTTAAAATATTTTTTCATGAATATTTTCATGATAATAGTTCTTGATGAGATTTTCTCCTTGGTATCTTGACCACATGAATTAAAGCATAGTATTAAATCAGCTGTGTATTGTGATGCAGCAGAGATCAGCTCAGAATGAGAAATCGGGGAACCGAGTTCAAATTCCAGTTGAATACCCTGTATTCACTTAAGTGCAAATACCCTTGGGAAAGGTATAATCCATCCCCCCTCCAATTAGGGGTTAAATAACAGAACAGATTAGGTTTTATAGCCTTGGCTGGCAACCAGTCTACTGCAAAATGTAATGACAACCTACTGTAGGATAATTTTCTGTCCAGTCAGTCATGTCTCTTTCAAGACATGATTACCCAAGCATGTATCAAGTATGACACTTAACTGACTGATTAAACTGTGGGATGTGTGCTAAGGTGCAGTAGATATCGGCTAGGAACGAGAAATTGAAGTGCAGAGTTCAAATTCCAGTTGAATTCATTGCATTCACTTACATGCTAATACCCTTAGAAAAGGTATGAATCCGTCAATTCTCTCTCAAGCTATGGGTTAAATAGCAGGACAGATTGGGTTCTATAGCCTTGGTTGGTAACTAGTCTACCACAGAAAGTAATGGCAACCTACTGCAGGAAATCATCTGCCTAGTCAGTCATGAATCGAAAGAGGCATTATCAACCAAGCATCTATCATGCATTACACTTGACTGACTATCTAGATTGGCAACTAGGTTGTGCTGTTTTACAGTTATTTGACTGACCAGCAACTAAGTCTCGTAGTTTTACTCTGAAATAGCTAGGTATAACCACAAGTTTTATTCCAAGTTTCCTTTCTTGCACTTTTTATTTGTGCAACTCTTCCAGTTTCTTGTTCCTTTGTCACCTATGATCTTCAAAAATTTAAATGCAACATCTTTTGTCTTCTTGAATCCTGTTTTTTTTATTGTCATTTCTCCTCACAAATATTTTCTCATTTCTTTTCACTCTCAGTAACCCCTTGCATTATAGTAGTGTTACTGCCTTGCTGGGGTGAAATGATTAAATAAATAAAAGATTGAATGTATTTATACAATGCGCCCGGTTCACACTCCACCCACGTCTATTGATCAGGTGAAGAGGCTCATCCCTTGATCCCTGTTTAGGATGTGGTTTCTGGCTTTCTCTTTTCCAATCTTTTCACTCTTACGTAGCCCCCTGCACATCAGTGGTGTTACTGCCTTGCTCGGGGTGATATGATTTAAAAAAAAAAAAAAAAAAAAAAAAAAAAATGAATATTTTTTTTTTATTCTTAAGTTTTAAACTTTTATCTCAATTGAAATCACTGAATATTTTTAAATAATCAAAACTTAACCACAGTAATTGAAATCATAAAAAATTTTAAAAAATTCACATCTTCAAAAGCAAACAAAGAATAAATGAATATGATCAGTGAGTTTAGTTGCAAGTATGTTGATAGTATTGAATTTTGTTTATATAGCTATTTTCCTATTTTCAAAAGTATCAATTACAATTACTTAGTAACTTATAAAAGTGCACATGTGTATGTGAGTGCATATGCATTCATTCAAATGGTGAAACAGAATGAACAAATTAAAAAAAATTTACTATGTAAGATTTATTCTTTTGTACTGACTTGTTTGCAAGCTGTTTATGGTTATCTTTGTAACAAGTCACAAGTCATCATGCCTAAATGTTTGAGCATACTGGTCTTGTTCAAAATTGCTGACCATCTCAGATTATGCCCCATTCCCTCTCAGAAACTCTAAATTCAGTTCAGCATAGTTGCAATATAAACCACAGTCTGTCTATTAGTGTTGAAGTGCCTGAGCAGGTGTCTGCAACAAGGATTAACTAACTACTTTAACAGACAGACATACACAGAAACAGGCAGTTTACAATTTTTACAATACTAGAGAGATGAAGTTCTGTTTGGAATAAAAGATGTCTTCAGATACAAATTCTTGGGAGAAGCAAAAAGATCATTCAATTCAATTTTCAAAATGCTCAACTTGGAATTTTCATTCCAAGTTGTTCATTCCAACTTGTTTAAAAAGCTACTCAAGGCCATTAAGCTCGATGTTAACTAATTTCCTATTAAAAGAGGGTATTTTACAATTATTCTCAAACAAACAAAAAGGAAATATTATTAATAAAAAATAAAATTAGATTCAAAAATTTTAAATTGGTTTCACAAAGGGATGCTGAAAAGTTCTTGACCAACCAAGAGAATCAAAATATTAAAAAGAAAAAAAAAACATAAGTGAAATTTGTTGTTAGGTCATATTTTGAGAAATGAATCTGGCCAAGAACTTTTCAGTACTTTCATACTTGTAGTTTTCCTTTTATTGTACCGTGGACAATCAGGACTCTCCACAATTTGCAAGGTTTCTCCTCTTACTACCTCTTCTCACCCTTATGTCATCCATTTATACAAGTTCATTAGATAGGTTACATTATTTACATCAGTCCTTCTTGTCTTCAACATGTCCAGTGAGCATCAAATTTTCCAAGCCTTCTTTCCTTATGTGTACTAGATATTTCAAATAAGTAAATGTGTCCATTTCATTCACATTTTTCTTGAAAATATAAACTTTTAATCTTACTAACCCCTAATTAGTAAGAGTTTAGTGTTAAATGATTTTTTAACCATTTTTCTTCTAAACTGCTTGCAATTTAGAAAAATTGTAATCAAATATGGAAATGCTAATGCAGAAGAAAAAAATAATTTGTAACTTAATTCTGTTGATGAAATATTTTCATTTTTAAATGATTTTTATGGAAAAATGATATATAACTTTTTATATATCAAAAAACTTCAGGAAAACCTATGATAAAATGGAAAAAAAAATTCACATGATACATTGGATCCTTTAAAACTATTTTTCTAAAGTGATGTTGACATCAACAAATTTCACTTTAGCCCAATGAATTCCTAAAGAATAAAAAGGAGTCAAAATATTTTTTCACTTACATAGTTTCCAAAAAAATATTTCTATATAAAAAAGTGTAATAAAAATATTTTTAGATAAAATTATTACATTTGTTTCCCTATTTCAACATTAAAGTTTTTTTAACTTTTGTAAGAAAAGTACAAAAATCAGATCACAAAGTTGCAAACTGAACTAGAAATTGCCTAATGCTCTCAGAGCATTTTAACAGTATTGCCCTAACAATACTCACTATTATGTGCTAATTTTACTATATTATAGAAACACACCTATACACAAAAATTGTATCTTTATAATACTGATTTAAAACAAAGTTGAGAAATAGTCATCCGCAGACAGATTTGTTTTGCTGTATTACAGCTCAGACTCCGGTCGCTTCCTAACCCAGGATTGAAACCCGACCGAATTGGTGTCAGTTGGCGATTCTACCCCAAGGCCACGAGCGTCCAGTAGAAGAAGGCAGGCATATATAGAAATTGCCTAATGCTCTCAGAGCATTTTAACAGTATTGCCCTAACAATACTCACTATTATGTGCTAATTTTACTATATTATAGAAACACACCTACACACAAAAATTGTATCTTTATAATACTGATTTAAAACAAAGTTGAGAAATACATATATTTAAATAAATTATTACAAGTACAAAATTTTATGACAGCAAGAAATAAAGTCAATTTCATACTTACAGGCATTTTTAAAGATGATGGAATAAAAATGATGGAATAAAAATGATGGAATAAAAAATAAGAAACATGAAAATAACCAACCAGTTTCAATCCCATTTTCATCAGGGTCAACTGGAAATTTTTTTAATTCTTCAATATTTAAAATATTAAAAGTGAAGATGACTCAAAACAAAGGGGAGAAAAAAAGAAAAAAATATTATGGGGAGGGGATGGGCAGGCACTAAATGGTAATTATGTGGAGTCCAATTACACATTCTCTCTGGTTACAGAGAGACGGGGGTGGGGGTCCTAGTTTTGATGTATAATGACTCCAACATCTGTAAATGAAACACTGAGTGTGAACCAGACAACACAGTGAACTGGTTCCAGTTGACCCCGATGAAAAATGGGATTGAAACCAGTTGGTCATTTTCATGTTTGTTATTCCATCATCTTTAAAAATGCCTGTAAGTATGAAATTGACTTTATTTCTTGCTGTCATAAAATATATATATAATCAACCACACACACACACACACACATATATATATATATATATATATATATATATATATATACACCATAAACACACACACATCCATGCTCAAACACACTTACAGGTACACACACGCACTCACTACAATTAACGACAGCAGTAGCAGCGAAGGATGACCATTCGTTGAAAGGTACGGTCCACGAGTGGACAAATGTGAAAACAAGCTCTCCTACCATTCTGAAGATGAAATTTTGATCTCAAAATATTAATGAATAATAAATACGTAATACCCAATACCTTTACCTTCCTTTATTTTACTAAACCCATTGTGATAGCTTTCAAGACCTAACCATACATCTAATATACACAATGCTTCAAACAAATGACAAAACTTTCCTTTCCTATATATATATATATATATATATATATATGCCTGCCTTCTTCTACTGGACGCTCGTGGCCTAGGGGTAGAATCGCCGACTGACACCAATTCGGTCGGGTTTCAATCCTGGGTTAGGAAGCGACCGGAGTCTGAGCTGTAATACAGCAAAACAAATCTGTCTGCGGATGACTATAGTGTGTGTATATATATATATATATATATATATATATATATATATATATAGTTTTAAGGTATGCTGTATTTATGGGTCAAAGTCCTCAATATCCGGAATAGACCATATGTAAATATGAAAGTGGACATTGAAGTTAAGACCCATAGGTGACAGTTTCATGCTAAATATAATTGTCAAGCCATATCTATCAATTGCATTTAGCATGAAACAGACTGTCATTTCTGGATCTTGACTTCAATGTCCACTTATATGAGTGGGGATCAAATATAAATTAATCCCTGACAGAATGATCAAATAAAACAAATAGGAAACATCCTGCTGGAGAGTGCAAATTTTTCTGTAAATGTTTTTTCAAACATTCAAACTGTAAGATGAAAATAAACAAATAAATATAAATACTGTTTAATAAATAACTGAAGCATTTACTCAAATACAAATATCCACTAAAAATAATGTTTAAAGTTATAAAAACATTTATCAATCTAACTAATGTTTCACTTTTATTAAAGTTTCATCAGAGACAGCAATATGGAGAAAAAGAAGAAATTCTGGTATTTTTACTTTTATTTAATTTTCATTGGTCAATTTATTTTCATTATTTTTAGCTTATAAGTTAAAAACTGTTGGCGATATGCAATAAAGTTATTTAAGGTCAGTTAATACATGTCTATCTAATTAGTTATTTATAGTGTTAAAATATAACAAAAAAATGACTTTAAATACAATAATATCATGCCTTCAATTTAATCATACCCCCAAAATTGACATGCAGTAGAGTAAGTGGGCCCTATAGATTTGGCTGTGTGGGATGAGGATAAGCCCCTAGGGAATGCACTACCAGAGTTTATATCAAAGAAAATTAATTTATACAAAAAACCCAATAGGAATAGTCAAATGCTTTAAAATCATAATGATAAACTATAATCAAATTCACATTTTTAAATGACAGAAACTGTAAATATAAAATACTAGCAGTATAGCCCGACGTTGCTCGGGTGTAAGTGTAATGAAAGCTTTAAACTAATCCATGGTCCTGAAGCGCAGACTCAGCCTAAAGAATATTTGTGCAAAATTTGGTGAGAATCAGATAAATATTGTGGATTTGTATAAAGGACATACAGACAAACAGACATACACACATCTTGCCTTATATATATATATATATATATATATATTATTGATTTTCTGCACTATTGTAAGAACTGCAACCTTGAAACTTCTGAATATCATTTCTTATGTCTTTGTCTATGAGTGGATAAAATTTGATTAAAATCGGACCACTCCTTCTATAACCCAATTTTTTCGATTATCAATTTTCGATATTTATCAGGGGTACCTCGACACATAACCTAGCTAAGAACACTCGCAGATGCTTATAGTACAACTGTGTAAATTTTCAAGAAAATCGGTTCAGCCGTTTCAGAGTCTATAGGTAACGGACACAGACACACACAAAGTTCCATTTATAAATAATTTTAGATACATTGTAAGTCTTCTTTTTCTTCCAGGTTTCCATAAAAATTTAGAAAGCTTTCATACCAGGAAATATATTGCTTTGTTTCTCTAATTTGTTCTTTGTCAGTCTTATAGAAGTAATAGCAAGCTAGATTAGTCCTTTGTTAATGGTGTATGTGAAAAGCCTCACATGATGCATAAAAACCTAAGTTAATATCCAAAAGTCAGCATTAGCGAATTATTGTGGCAAAACATAAAACTGAAAATCCAAAGTTCTGAAGTTTATATTAAACTGTGATTAAATATAAAAAGATTCTCTGTTTAGATGAAAATATATTTTTGAATTCTTACCAAAACTATTTTCATTTAAAGAGAAAACAATTTAAACCTGTGAAAGAAGAATCAGGAATTAGCTTGAACTCCAAAATTCATTATTTTTTTTATTTTTAGATATTTCGCAGGAGTGACATCATCTAGTTTCAATAGTTAACAGATTCTTGAACCTCAAAAGTGTTTTTAAAGTTATGTCTTTATATTAATTTCTAAAAGAAACCATTTTTTTCAGTATTACTCAGATTTGCAGTATATTCTTGTTTAGGAATCTAATACTTTTTCAGATACCAAGAGTATCTTACCTAGTCTCATATTCTGAGTACACACAGCCCCCTAAACAAAAATGAGATATAATTCAACTCCTGTAGGTAATAATTGTAATTTTATATAACCTCATATTCTGAATGTGCATTCTTTTTTTGAGATGGTATTAAAAAAAAAAGTGGGACAAAAAAAAAAAAGCATCACTTGACATTAGAAAACTGAAATGAGGCATGTCCAAACTTTTAGAGAAAAAAAAAAGTATAATATATCTAGTTTTTATTTCATGAGGATCAATTGCATTTCAAATGCCATTATCCATTTCATTTCTGATGCAAGACTATGTTCAAAGGGTAGAAGTCAGGATTTTTCTTTTTATTATATATTTTAATTATTTTTGTTTCATAAATTCTTATTGGCCACAGGACTTTAAATAGAAAAAAAAGAACTGTTTAGTATGGTTTCTATAAGTTGCAATATACAGTCTTGCTTAGGTACTCACCGTGAAGAATTACGCTGAAGACTGACTCCAACAGACTTTCTTCAGATTACTTTGAGTTCTTTATTTAAATCTCCAGATTCCATTTAGTCACTGAGGGTATATTATTTATTCCACAACAAATACGAAGCTAGGTAAAACATGCTAAGAGAGAGACTGTCTGGTATGCATAAAAACGTTTTGAATGCTAATGAAACACTAAATCTGTAACTATCAAAGCACAAGTACTTAATTAATATGTGTGAGCAGTGTAATGAATGCTAATGTGAAAAATGGAATCAGTAAGCAAGAATAAATTCTGGACTATCTTGTTGCATTCATTTTCACACAGATGCCCTTAAGACAAACAAGAATCCAGATCTTTCTACAATTAAGAGTTAAATAGCAATGTAGATTGGATTCTCTAGCCTTGAATTATAACCAGTCCAAGAGAAGAAAAACTGAATTCCAAACCATGAAGCAGGCAACAAGAAACCACAACTATCTTTTCCAAAAATGCATGATGGAAATTCCCAGATAAAGAAACAACTGTAGAGAATCATAATTGCCTATATACTGAAAGAAAATAAAATGGTATAAAAAAAAAAAATTAAAAAAAACTAATGTAGAATGATAACAAAGTAGTTTTTCTGGCCATTACCAGTAAATACTTTACTAATATAACCTTGTGCTACAGTTTAAATTACCACTTTTAAAAAATATTTTTTTTGCACAATGATGTTCACAAGGTCTGAGGGGCACTTGAGCTAGAGGGTTACATAGTATGAAGCACAGCTTAGATAATTATGCTTGGTAGAAAACTAGATAGTGAGATGGTCACATCCAAAAGAGATGCATACACTAATAACCTGCATCAAATTGTTCAGAGACAGCAGTGGCAATAACCTTCATCATGGTATCAAGAAGCCCACCTGATAGGATAGCTTCCTTTGTAGTTACTCAGTAGTTCAAATCCACCAACTATCAGGCAGATAATGCCAAAACCCAGAAAAAATTTATTTCCAGCACCTTTAATGAAGGGACAAATAATCCAAGAAAGAATATTCAAGTGTGTTACCCTGAGGGTACATATATTGTCCACCAATAAATCAAGGCAGCAGAACTCCCCAAGTCAGAAACAGCAATACTGATATGAGACCTCAAGTATGGAGACAAGCTTGCTCATATGTGAGGACTAAAATACTGGAAGGATAGTTTGTCTACAGTACACAACTATGCCAAACAACTCCCTTTTAACAAAAGTATTGTGGCTCAAGATCAATATTAAATGACAACTGAATCTACATGGAACCTTTTAAAAGGTAATACACTAATATTTCCTTATTTCTGTAAATTATGACATTTACTATAATGTATAAACTTTCTACATCAAATATGTTAGTTTCTATGAACATTTCCAGTAAATCTTTACTACAAAATTTTTGGTGTAAAAATATAAGTAAAATTGCAGTTTTACAATAGTTATTAATTTATTCACTATATTGTGACTCACATTACTATTTTCAAATTTAAGATCTTGGTTTTTGGGGGTTTTTTTTTCCTTTTCTTCTTTTCTCTTAGGAGGTGGGGTTGGTCATTAAATATAACCACAAGCATTATCTAAGTCATTGCTAATAATAGATTAACAATTTACCTACCATTCTCATGTTTTTTTCGATCTTGAAAACTGAAATTAACCTAATAGAGTAGATAACCAATCTGATTTAATTCAGAATTGAAAATTATTCTTTTATTGATGTTGGTTCCAGCCAACTTATTCAGTCTAATACGATTGCATGTTCAGTTAAGTGCCATACGTGATACACGCTTGGGCGATCATGTCTCGAAACAGACATGACTGACTGGGCAGAAGATTATCCCGCAGTAGGTTGCCATTGCTTTCTGCGGTAGACTGGTTGCCGACCAAGGCTATAGAACCCAGTCTGTCCTGCTATTTAACCCATAACTGGAAGGAAGAGACAGATTTATACCTTTCCCAAGGGTATTTGCACATAAGTGAATACAATGGATTCAACTGGAATTCAAACTCGGCTCCCCGGTTTCTCGTTCTGAGCCGATATCCACTGTACCACAACGCACATCCTGATTGCATGTTATTAATCTTAAATTAATTTTTTTAATCATTTCACTCCAAATAAGGTAATGAAGCCACTCAGACACAAGGGAGTTACTGAGTGTGAAAGAATAAGGAAAAGTAAAACATTATTAAAGAGAACAACAAAAAAATGAACATGAATTAACCTTTAACAAACTGCATTATTCATTACTTTTCTTTCCACTGTATTGTTTTTCAAGTCTCCTCTACTGTACTACTTAATTTCAATCATGGTAATTTTCTGTTGCCATAGCAGGATATGACAACAATTGCAAAATTCAAAGGCACTAACATTCATTCATCTAAGTCACTTATAGTGACAGGATAAATTTTTTGCTTTGCAAACAAACTCACCTCCAGAATGTTAAAAGTTAATGATGTAGAGTTGAGAGAAAAACATGTGTTTCAAGGTCATACGATATTGCCCACACTAATTATGTTGACTATATATATATATATATATATATATATATATATATATATATATAATCTAAAATGGTCTTTAAACTACTTACTTTCAGACATGCTGTCATTCATTCATCTGAGTCACTTGCAGTGGCAGAATAAATGTTTTACTTTGCAAACAAAATCACTTCCAGAATGTTAAAGATTAAGAAGATAACAATTGACATTGTATTTAAATTTTTGAAGATTGACTGAAAATCCAGAAAAAAGTTCAAGTGAAAAGTGCAGGAGAAGAAACTGTTAGCATAGAATTTATAGTTACATCTAGCAATTTTAACTATAAAACAAGGAGACCTAGCTGAAAATCTAGTACTGTGCTTAAATTCATAAAATTGAGACACCAAAAAGAAAAGCTGATCAGAATGATTACCATGAAAATATTTATAGAAAAAGCAAAGTGAAGTTAATGTTACAGTAGTGGGAAAGTGGATGAAGCCAAGATGCCAGGTCAAGATCAATAATGCAGCAGATTCTTTTTGAATTTCATCAAGAATCTCTATAGCAGAAGTACCAGACTAGATGTTGCAATAATATTAAAAATGTATTTAAAATATTCAATTGTATATTAGTAAAGGATAAAAATAAGAGCAGCTAACTCTGTCAAGTTATAAAATTCAAAATGATTTAACAAAGAACAATGATAGAATGAGTACAAGGAACCGTTAGCAACCATGGTATGAGAGGGTGCTGAAAAGATTTTTGGGCCAACACACTTCCTTTTGACTATACAATACATCAGAATTTTTAAATCCTATCATCTTGGCTGGGGGGACATATCTTCTCAGCACCCCCTCCATCGTCCTTGAACTTTAAAAATTCTCTCTCTCTCTCACACACAATAGAGATAGATACCAGAAAAAGAAAATTAAACTTAAAATTTCAGCATATTTCACTTCGTAAACATGGAAACATCAATTTTTTAAGCTCTAAAGGATAGCACGCGTTGTTTTTTTAACATTGCCATTTTTACTCATTAAGTTTCCTAATGTCCCCTAATTAATAAATACATTTTAAGTTTCAGTCAGTGTGAAGTTATGAGTTAATTAAAAATTCAAAGTTCAGGTATTTTTATTAACAACATTCACTGTTAAATCCCAAGCAAGGAAGAGTTTAAAAAAAAAAACAAACAAAAAAACTATGATGACCCTGTTGCCCCATTAAGAAAGCTATTGTGCATATTCTAACAAGGGTAGTGGAGCCTTTTACCAACACTAAAAACATGATATCAGTTTATATCCCTCTACAAAACATTAATGAAAGCAGATATCACTCGCTAGAGAGAGTTGAATGAAACTAAAAGGTATTTTCTACATTTATACAAAACCTCATATACGGACTGAAAAACAGGCATACATTTTTTTTTTCACTTTTCATTCAGCTTAAAAGTCGATATATTTAATTTAATTATTTTAAATAAAAATTGAAAAAGCTGATTTTTTTTTCTAAAATATCTAAATAAGCAAATGAATCTCCCTACTTCGCAATGCAAAGAATTGTTTTTTTGTTTGAAAAATACTTAGCCAGATAATCTTTCTGACAAAAATGCTACCAACAGACTGAACAGTTAAAGTGTAAGAAAGAAAAAAAATCCAAGAACAGATTCCTTTGGTTTTTTTTACTTTGTGACAGTTATTTAAAAAAATGGTGTTACTGTTCAGTGTTCTGTTCAAAAAAAAAAACTATCAGAACCAAGAATTATAGAAAACATAAGTAAAAGAATTTACGGACTTGAAAGTAAAAAACAGAATACAAGATTATTTACATCCAAATCAATATTTCTGCCTAGGATCATCATACTCATTTGACTGTACGCTCGATTACGGTATATTGAGTACACCATGCCATATTTTTTTTTTTTTTACACTTACATTGTGTTTTAATTTTGAATGTGTACTGTTATTCAGTATTAATTTAACAGTAAAAGCAAACTATGACAATTAAGTATTACCATTTGTTTTTAGAATTACCCTAACAAAACACGATGAAAATGGGCAATATTCCACTAAGTTTCCTCATTACACTACAATAGAATACAATAACATAAAACAGAAGACAAGGAGCGATTTTTCTCCTGTATTGACCGATTAAAAAAAAGTTTAACATAAATGAAATATCTCTATATTTCATTGATACACTGATCTTCTATATTTCATCTGTGGGAAATCTTAGCTGATTGATTTTTTTGTACAAAAAACATTTTTTATTTTTTTTTGTTTTGTTGATTTGTTTCTTTGTATAATGAGTTATGAGTAACTTGTAGTAAGTAGTCTGTAACTTTATAAGACCTTCTTAGGTACTCTGTCGGTCTATCCCTATTTTTTAAGGAAAGAGACGTTCATAAATGAACATTTCATCAGATAAATAAATCGAAGATTTTTTTTTATTTCTGTTTTTTCAACAGATTAAATAAAAAAGAAAAAAAGGATACTGGCAGTGCCACATTGTATTGAATAGAGAGCAAGGATTTATTGCATTTTAGAAAAATTAAAAAATTAGCTTTTTATTTTCATTGGCCATAGAGAATAATTAGGTGAAGCGGAAGCGATACAAGTTTTTAAAACCTAAAAACAGTCTCTGGAAAAGCGGTAAAAAATATTGTTTAACTATTTGCAGTTAGTTATGCATTGTAGATTTTGTTGTGCATTGATCGAATCAAGATTCAAGATTAATTGGAATATGTCATATCCTGTTTCTAGAAATGAATCAGATTGTCACTGTGATGACTAAGAAGGAGAGACAAAGAGTGAAACGGAAAATAATCGGGATTTAAAAAATAAAAAGAAAAGCACCCTTTTGATTCATTTCTTGCATCCGTCCAAAAATGTTTTTTCGATTGACACGTTTTGCACGAGAAAAAAATAAATTAAATTGAACTCTTCCAGATAAGTTAAGAAGAAGCAAGCAGAACTGTCTTTTAGCAGCTTCTGGCGAATTTAAAGAACGGTATGAAGCCCCAACGAAAGAAAGAGAGTCTTCTTGGCAAAGTGAACATTTCGTTGTAAAAATGTGCAGTAGATAAGTGTCTTTTTTTAAATCTCATTTTGTTAAGCTATTTATTTGGTATTAGAATTTTTGTTTTTCATTCATTCAATCAAGTACATTTTTTAATAGAATCAATGAATGAAATCTTCCAAAATTTTCTGGAAAAACATTTGTCTCAATTCGCAATGTAACTCTGGTACCACACTAATAAAAGAAAAACAAAAGAAAGAAAAGTACTGTGCTAAAAAATGTTTTGTTTTGTTTATCCTAGCACTGAACAGATGGTAAAAATAAATGGGAAACACGACTTTTCCTTTTATTCTTACAAAAATTTATTGTCATTTATGTTGTCTTCTTAACGTTTGCTTTGCTTGCTTCATTCCAACGACAATGAAGGGAGAAAAAGATAACTTGAACTTAAGACTTAAAAAAAACAATAAATAAATGGATTTTTATTTTAACTACAGCAGAATCCCCACATACGTTTCTCTTTGACATCTAAAATAAAATAAAAACAAATACCTAAATACTACTCATTGGAAGAACCAACCAAGCGTATATAAAGACAAATTCAAATTAAGATGAGAGGGGGGGCAACGGAAATGTTTTCATCTACGCTCATACAAAGAAATTTCATTAAAAAAAGTGTTTGAATTGTTGTTCAAATGACACGCTTGAATTGTTCAGAGAATTTTAAATCCAAAAGGAAAAAGATATTAATTTTTAATAAACACTCTTCATTCATCTTTATGATTTTATAAGTCAAGCAAGAATCTAGAGAAAATAATAAAATAAGATAAGAATAAAAAACAAGATAAATACCCGATCATAAAACAAAACACCATTTTAAATAGCTACTTATTCACATACATACATATAAACTGAAAAATCAGGTTCTACATTACATCGTTTTTAAATATTACAGATGAAAACATGTTTTTGTTTTGTTTTATTTTTTTCTAAAAATGCAAGAAAATGATTTCTCTGAAAATGGAGACAGAGTCAAGAAGATTATGATAGTATGTGGGGGTGGATTTTTAACAAATGTCATGTTGACCATTTGTGATTATTTCATCTGGATTAAGAAGAAAATCTTTTTTTCTAAAAGAATTTTAATTTGGTTTGGTTCAAGTATTTGAGGGTGAACAAATATTTCTTTGAATTATCAACATTTTGCGAGAATAAAAAGAACTACCAGTCACTTTTAGTGGCGGTAGTTTAGAAAATTAAACTCCTAAAATTTAAAAACCATTTTTTAATTAAATTTAATATTGTATTTATTTCTTTAAATTTTAAAGAACTTATTAATTCATCATTATTTTTAAAACGATGGGTGATCAATTTGAACAAACACTATGGAACTGAATGTTGATGAACGAGCGATAATTGAACGATATGCATTGATTTCTTGGAGAAACTATCAGACATAAATTTAAAAACAGTCAAACAAATTGTAGAACTGAAATGACATCCTATTTTAAATGTACAAAGACAAGATGAATGTTAAAGACAAAATAATCAGGAGTAAAAATCCATGGATTTTTACCAAAACGAAGAAAAAAAAAAAAAGGATATTCATTCATTTTTGTTTGTAGTACAATTTTTACAACGACTACATACATATTTCGAGGAGAAGTAAAAAAAAATATTAAGAACATAAATCTTTGATACAAGTCTTAATACTATTTGATAAAATTAAAAACATAAAAAATATTTTATTTTTATGTATTTTCCCTACTGACATAAAAGTGAAAATCTAAAAGCTAGTTGAGAAAAAGAAGAAAAATACAGGTGGTTATCAAATGAAAATGCCATATCTTTTTTTCCGAAGCTCAGGAAAAATGGAAATTCTATAGACGACAAAAATAAATATTAAAAGCATGTACTGGTTTTAAAGTGGGAAAGTGAAAAACTGGGGGATCGATTTATCATTTATAAAAGATTTTTTGTTTTTGTATAAACTGATCTCCCCGATGATAAGCAATCACTTACCGCACAAAATCTGGGCTCATATCTTCCTTTCTTTAGTTAGTAGTAGACGGAAAATTTATAATACGGAGAGAGTGAAAGAAAGAAAAAAGCTCGATAATTCAATTATCTTTAAATGTCAAAGACTATATATTTTTCAAGGAGAAAATTTGATTTCCAAGAAGAGGAAAAAAAAGACCTTTACATTTATTTTTAATTTGAAATATTTTAAAGAAAACAATAAAAAAGAGAAAGAGTTAAAAAAAAATGAAATGATATGAATAATATTAATAACAAAGAATCAAATATCGTATCCCTTACCTCAGTATAGGAAAATCTGAAGGTGGCACAAGAAGAGGATAAAAAATCGGAATCCCTTTATTTTTATTTTATCTTTCCGAAATGAAAGATTTTTTACTCAGGAAGGTCTTCTATCCGGTTGAATATGAGCAGGCAGTCCAACTGGTATGAAGGAAGAGAGACTCGCGAACAGTAGCAGACTATCTCCTATGGCTCATAGCAGGTGCGCTTCGCTTGGCCAATCGTCACACCCGTGTGTAAAACGTTCACCGTTTACTGCTGAAACCTTTACTACGGAAGGCTAACAATGCTTCAATGTTAAAACTACGGATCATCATAGACGCCAGAATGTATGTATTTACAGTAATCTTTTTTTCTTTTTTTTAAGAATTAGATATTTAACTTCTTTTTAAGATTAATATTTATTCTGCATTTCAACTTGATTTAAAACATAACATTAATATATCTTTTAATTGTAAACTTGTTCAAAAATATCCAAACACTCTTTTTTGACCTAACACTTTTACTTTTAAAGCAGTGGAGAGGTTTTGTCTAATTATGTGTTTCTCAGAGTCCCTGGTCTTATAAGCTTCCAGTCCCACCCGTTTCCTCACTTCCTTCTCTATTTTGAATTGTTATCTAGTGTTTTTTTTTTTGGGGGGGGGGGGTATCATTGTACTTATGATAATTTTTCCCCTCAGATTTGAAATCCCTCCCTAGGGAACCATCTGTTTGAGTGGATTTTTATAATCAGACTACACTCATTTCTTATTGGCTTCCAAACCTAAACCAAGTAAATAAAGAAGGTTTATATTGAAATTGAAGTAAACAGGAAAATCTTTGAACTACAAACATCAAGGGGTGTCTTTGCTAATGGAATATATTTTTTTTCTTTTATGTGCCAAGAACATATGAGATCATGGTTCTCCACAACTTCCTGATTTTTATAATTTTTTCAAGTATTGCCATTTCTCTTTGTCCCTGTTCTACAATCCATTCACACACACTCATTAAGTACGTTACGTGCTGTTTCCCTCTGCTTCTTTTACCTTTAATATGTCCTGTGAGTGTTAAATACTCTAGGCCCCTTTTCCTCATTAACAAATCCCAGAAACTTCAGTTGTCCCTTTCTGATTGTAAATATAAATTTTCTTGTTGTTCCTGTTTTCCTTAAGACTTCCTCATTGCTTACATATAGTGTCCATGGTATTCTTAGAATATGTTGATAAATCAACATCTCAGTTCAAGTCACTTGTTCATTTTTTAAATAAATGTTCAGTGTTCACTAACATAGATTATATATTACATCGTAGTTAAGTACTTCTTTCTTTGTTTCTAAGGAAATTTTCCTATTTTTAAAGTGGATATACAACTGATGTAATGGATAGTGACTCTGAATTAAAAATTCATGTACTAAGTTCAAATTCCAGTCAGATTCATTTTACTTGTGCACAAATACCCTTGGGAAAGGTATGAATAAAAACCCAACTATGCCTTAAATAGCATGACTTGTAACTGGAACAAATCATTGTTATTCTCAAAAAATGTTCATAGAAAATCTACTTGCAAAAATAAAGAATTATTCTTAAAATCCTAAAATAAATTTAGCTTTGAATAACCCACAAATGGTAGATAAAGCATAAGTAGCCCACAAATGGTAAATAAGTCATAAGAATAAAAATCAATCAATTAATCAATCTTATGTTTTAATACTTTGCTTAGTTTCTGCAGGGTATCTTTTTGTTATTCCTAAGAGCCTTTGGATTTTGGGGTCACATTTTCTATCCATTATTAATAAACAACTCAGATAGTTACATTTATATACCTGTTTGATTTTAACGTCCCTAAAGTATAGCTTACACATGGTCTGTCTCTTTTGCTGAAGACCATACATTCTATCTTACAGTTAATAGTTAGTCTTTTTTCTTGCTTTCCATTGTGCAAGTGTTCTTTTTGTGTCATTTGCATATCTTATATTCTTAAGAATGTATCCACCATAATGATTTGCAAATTTATAGCACTTGAAAAGAAAACTTAAAAATCTATATGAATTACAATTTATTAAAATAAACAAGTTAGTTAGACTCAGGTAATGGTGGATATTATTAGAACATATATTAATTAATCAGTTTCAGACAAAATAAAAACTACTTTTTACTGAACATTATTAATCGGTAGGGACATAACTTAATAATTTAATTAACTTATGATTTACAGAAAGAAAGATAAAAATTTACACAGTAAACAACTATCAAATTATTAATTTACAAAGTTTCAGCTTTTAAGAATGTATCAGTTAGTCAGTTAAGTGCAATACATGATACACACTTGAGCAATCATATCTTGAAAGAGACATGACTGACTGGACAGAAAATATTTCTGTGGTGATACCAAGCAAAGCGAGGGACCGGATGTTTGCATTCTCAGGACCAAAAAGCAAATGACCAAAACTGGTTGGTGTGCAGCTGGCTCCTCTCAAGTGTTCCAACAGAAAACCAAAAATTAATTATCAAATTCCAGTTCGCGAGCCTACACGAATTTTCTTTATCAGCCAATGGGAAGCCCAGAATCAAATACGAGTGTGAATTCCCAAATGATCTGCTGGGATCCACAAAGACAATTTAAAAAACCGATACAGAAAGCATCACCAGGAGACCAACAGAGACAGACAGAGTTGAGAAAGCACTAGTGTAATTAGCACTTCCTTTGAATTACTATGCTCGCCTCCCTTCCCTCTCATCTTATCCTTCGCTGCCTCTAAACTACTTACAGACCAAAGACCAAAGGAGCAGATACATCAAAGACATTCCTAATTTACAAAGCTCCCACATTCATAGGCACAAATTCTCTTTTCAGCATTTTATTGCCATGAACTATTAACATCCATTGGACCCATCCCAAAAGGATTACTTTAATATGTAAAATATTAATATGTGTATATATAAAATGTTGTTTCTATACTCAATTTGCTTTTCGTGTTTTATAATCCTTTTTTATAACTTATAGTGGGCTATCTACAACGAGGCCAAATTCTGCTAATCTGCAACAACACACAACTACTCTCCACTAGAATGGATAACCCACTATATTTCCACAGTAGGTTGCCATTACTTTCTGCAGTAGACTTTTTGCCAACCAAGGCTACAGAACTCAACCTGTCCTACTATTTAATCCATAGCTAGAGGGCAAAGAACAGATTAATACCTTTCCCAAAAGTATTTGTGCATAAGCGAATGCAATGAATTCAACTGGAATTTGAACTTGGCTTGCTGATTTCTCGTTCCAAGCCAATATCCACTGCACCACAATGCGTATCTATAAGAATGTATAGTTAAGTTATTAAAGTTTTACACTCTCATAATCTTACAACATCCCCATTTAATAATTTTCTACTTGGAGTGGCACTTTAAACAACAGAAAAAAAACATGGCACTTAGACGTAGTATTAAACACGAATATGCCTTTTAGTAATTATGTAAAGTGATTATTAAATTCCTTTAATTTATTTTTTTTAAAGTAAACACATGTGTAATTAACTGGTAACATTTCTTATTTTATTGAATCAAGGTAACATAACGGAAGAAATATACCTCCGCCTACACCAAAATGATATTAGGCAATCAGGAATAAACATGTTTGAAAGAAAATGGAAAGGACAGACTATAATTTGATGTTGAAATAAGCTGCACAATTATAAACATAAAGTGACAAGCAACCAATTCACAAACATAAAACACAATCTGACTTTATATATTTATCAGTTAGATAGCCTTATCTTCCCTATTTGAGATAATGAACTAATCTTTTTAATGGCGGTATTGCTCAATGCCAATAAGTAAACTTTCCTGTGTCAACAACATAACAATAGAATACATACATTACTCGTACATTACTTTATAAGTATATAAAACAAACACTCCCTCCATTTTCCTTTAGAGATGTCATGAAGTCATATTACTCAGCATAGTCAGTTAAGTGCCATACGTGAAACACGTTTGGGCAATCATGTCTTGAAAGAGACATGTCTGACTGGGCAGAAGATTGTCCTGCAGTAGGTTGCCATTGCTTTCTGCGGTAGACTGGTTTCTAGCCAAGGCTATAGAACCCAATCTGTCCTGTTATTTAACCCATAACTGGAAGGAAGAGACGGATTAATACCTTTCCCAAGGGTATTTGCACGTAAGTGAATGCAATAAATTCAACTGGAATTCAAACTCAGCTCTCCGATTTCTCGTTCCGAGCCGATATCCACTGCACCTCAACGCACATTCTCTCAGCATAGTACTCTAGCAAAATAAGAATTCATAGGAAATATCCACATCCATGTTCATATTTGCTTTTGCAAATATATTAATAAAAACAATACTATTCAAACCAGTATTCTCACCTTGGTTGTTATAATCACAACATTTTGTCAGTTGTACTTGTTATAAATATGTGTATGAATGCATGAGAGAACAAACAAAACAAGTACTGCTGGTATGGTAAAATGAAAAGACAAGAATTGTTAATATAAAATTGCTTATCTGATTGATACAGAGGATGTGGGCAGAAGGTCTCTTTGTGGATAAGGGAAACAATTTGGCAGAAAGGTAGACTTGGTAGGGCCTAGAGTTGGTGTATGTTTTGTGTTGTTGACCAAAATCACTGTTGGTGATGTCAAGAGCTTGCTAGTGACAGATTTGTTGAAGCTTGCCTGTTCCCCACAATTCTGTTACAGTTTTTATGAGCAGTGTTCTTAAAAGTTAATATGGTGGTTAACAGACTCATCTTTTTTCATGCTTTTTTTTGTTTTTGTTTTTGTTTTTGTTTTTTTGTAGTAATGTTCATGATTGGCTACTTTTATATCATTATATTGTTTTTTATATCATTAAGAGATTTGTTTGTGAGCCAGATATGATGCTTGGAGGCTCTGTGCAAATGGTGACTTTTTTTTTATTTTTGGTTTTGCTTTTTTAGCTGTTATATCAAACTGACATGTACAATGAATCAGAAAGAGATCTAATTTTTGAAGCAGAGTTTAAATTACTCTCCAGATTTCTTCAGGTGCCTGTAATTATACTCAGTAATATTCTTGAAATTTGGAACCAAACCTTTCATTCAGTCCATAAGGGAAAATTGTTTTCATTACATTTTCCGTGCTTAGGGAATATTCCATATTGCTTAATATTTTCCAGATTTATTCACCTTTGTGTCACGTCTTCAGTTAACTTTAATTTTCAGCATTGCCAGACACAGGGATTGAACTCCCAACTGACCAGAAATTTGATGTTTTAACTAACACTTTAATCTAATAGTCCATTTTGTATAAAAATTCCTCATCTAAAAAATTCAATATAAACTAATAAAAAAATTATTAAAAACTGACTTAAAATAATAAATCAGTATATATATGTGGGTGTGTGTGTATATATTTTTTAATTACTATACACAAAAGAATATTTATGAGTATGATCTATATATATATTTAGATATATGTGTGTGTGTGTGTGTGTGTATATATATATTGTGTATTTATAAAAAATAAGCAGACATAATGTTTGTAATTTATTTAATCAGACATACATACATATCTGTATCTATATCTATCTATCTATCTATATATATATATATATATATATATATATATATATATGTGTGTGTGTGTGTATATTATATATATATTGTGTATTTATAAAAAATAAGCAGACATAATGTTTGTAATTTGTTTAATCAGATATACATATGTGTGTGTGTGTGTGTGTGTGTATATATATATATATATATATATATATATATATATATATTTTAAGCCAACAATCCTTCTTTTATTGCAAGCTTCATTAAAAATGACTGATAAGGTGTTATGGTTAAGTTTTTGATATAATTGTTCATGTGATCCTGTAATGTTTTTTTCTTTTTAGTACATAAATTATATAAAAATGTTTTATTTAACCAAGCACTTTCAGCTATATTTTTAGCAATTAGCTAATTTATTTTACTTATCACTGAATATATGGATTGTTTTATGTATCTAGAGTTACAGGAATATTTTATTTTCAAAACATGGTCAGCACATTGTGGCCATGTTCATAGCTGATTATACTGTGTACTTGCTTTTGCTTTTTATTAATAATGCTTCCATTATTTTTAGCCTTTTTTTTTACATGTGGTGATGCTATTATATTTGTGTTATTGACGAGTTTGTTATGTATAGAGTTTGGTAGCTCTCCATGTTTATTTAAATGAAATCTAATAGAGCTATGGTCAAAGATTGTAACGTGAGCCTCCTTGTTAAAAATTTTGTAGTATATCTGATGTAATTATTTACGAATTTGGATTCATCAGGAACACAGTTCCTTAAAGGATATGTAAATTTATAAATAATTTTGGTTCTCTGTAATTTACATCTTGCAGGTGAATTATTTTTCATGATGAGGTTAGCGATTTAAAATTTTTTCTCATAGATAATTTAATTTTCTTGTTTTTGTAAACTGGAGTTGTGTATTTCTTTATTGTATTGTCTTTTATGTATGTTCAGTGTTGCTATTGGTTACCTTAGAAAAATGTCTAATATCGTAATCTATGAGATAGTTTGGAAAATCATTATTAACAAGTATTTATTTTACATTATTAAATTCTTTAAAGAAAAACAGGCGAGAGGATGAATTCTCATCCACTCTCATAAGAAAATTTTTAATAACACCTATTCTATATTTAAAAGGACATTGACTAGTAAAAGTTAGGTGGCAATAGTTTTCATATGATGAAGTAGTGAATATATTTTTAGTAGAAGAACATCAAAGAATGGAAGTTTCTTTTTTTTGGCTAAGTTCATAGGTAAATTTGAGGACAGAATTTTTTTCAAATGTAGTTTAAAGATTATCAATTTTGTTTTTGTTCTCAGCTAAAACAAAAATATCATCCAAATAGTAGACATATATATATATATATATATATATATATATATATAATTTATAAAAGATTTTAGATTATTACAATGGGTAATACATATTTCACCGTGTCCTGACAAGCCGCAATAATAACATCAGGTCGCGGGGTGAAATATGTATTACCCATTGTAATAATGTAAAATCTTTTATAAATTATATTACTCTGTTAAATTAAATAAATGAATTTAATATCGAGTTCTCTTGAGTTCATCTCTATCGGAATTTACCTGGATTGTGTAACAAGTGTGCTATGATATATATATATATATATATATATATATATATATATATATATAACTCTATTTTCATATTAAGCATTGTTTTAAATTAAAACAGTGCTCAATATGAAAATAAAGTAATAAATATTTATTATCACTTATTATGTTAGAACATGTGGGAACTACAAACTACTACAAAATTGTACATTTTGTTTCAACATTGAAAGAAACAATGTCTCATCAGGTAGTTAACAATGACGGTTATTGCTAACTATCATTGATGAGACATTGTTTCTTTCAATTATCGAAACAAAATGTACATATTTTGTATAAGTTCATAATTCTCACATGTTCTAACATAATAATTGATAATATATATATATATATATATATATATATATATATATATTAGTCATCCATGTACAAGTCTGTTCTGCTGTATCACAGCTCATCAGCGTGGCTAGTCAGTTAAGTGCCATACGTGATGCATGCTTGGGTGATCATATCTCGAAAGAGACATGACTGACTGGGCAGAATATTATCCTGCAGTAGGTTGTCATTGCTTTCTGCAGTAGACTGGTTGCCAGCCAAGGCTATAGAACCCAATCTGTTCTATTATTTAACCCCCCCATAACTGGAGGGAAGAAATGGATTAATACCTTTCCCAAGGGTATTTGCGCATAAGTGACTGCAATGAATTCAACTGGAGACTATATATATATATATATATATATATATATATATATATATATGTATATGATAAAAGAAAATGATAATTTTAAGGTATGCTATATTTATGGATAAAAGTGCACAATATCAGAAACAGAGTGTATGTAAATATAGAATTTAATAGTTAACATATATATATATAAACTAAATTAAAAAACCTCCAACATAATCGAAACTTCAACAAATAAATATTTTCCATGAATTTGCTTGCCCACTTGGAGAATCTTTATCTAATAGTAACAATTCAAAGTATATAAACTTTGGTTTTATATAATAGCTTGATTAAATCACATGACTACAAATACTGGCAGGATTGATTCAAAGGTCTGATGCTTTCACTGAATCCATGTGGATGAAGGGCACACTACTACACCTCAATTTTCATAAGGTAGTATTCATATAAAATACAAATTTTATTCTAACTTAATTATGTACAATAACTGATATGTCTATCAGTCAGTCAGTTAAGTACCATATGTGATACATACTTGGGCGATTATGTCTTGCAGAGACTTGACTGACTGAGTAGAAGATTTTTCTGCAGAAGAATGCTATTACTTTCTGTGGTAGACTGGTTGCCAAACAAGTCTATAGAACCCAATCTGTTCTGCTATTTAACTCATAGCTGGATGGAGATTGCCGGATTAATACCTTTTTCAAGGGTATTTACGTGTAAGTGACTACAATGTATTCAACTGGAATTTGAGCTCAGCTCTTCAATTTCTCATTCCAAGCCAATATCTACTGCACCACAACACACATGTCTATACACATGCAAAAAACTATTCAATTCTTTCTAAAATATCGGGAAGTTGCTAAATTGTAGTAAACTTTTCCATTTATTAATACATCATTTTCAAAGATTTAAAACTTTATATATTATTTTAATTAAAATTTTAACAAATGAAAACAATTGTAAAAATTCATTATTCATAGAAAACATTTTTTGCCCATAAGATATCTTATTCAGATAAGCAATTAAAAGCTTTTCTAACTAAATAATGTCTCAGTTTTATTTAGGCACCTTCAATGATTTACTAAAAAAATGAACATACTATAAAATCCAGTGGAGGTATAGTGGGGAGTCTGTTCTTTTGTAGGGTAGTTGTATATTGTTGAAGATTAACAGAATTTGGCCTCATTGTAGATAGCCCACTATAAGTCATAGAAAGATTATAATTCAAGAAAAGCAAATTGGGTTGAGAAATAACATTTTATATATACACATATCAATTAAGGTTTTTACAATTAAGGTAATCCTTTAAATATGGGTCTAATGGACGTTCAAATGTTCATGGCAATAAAATGCTGAAAAGAGAATTAATACTTAGGTATGTGGGAGCATTGTAAGTAAGGAATGTCTTTGATGTATCTGCTCCTTTGGTCAGTAAGTAGTTTTGAGACAGCGAAGAAGGAAAAGATAGAGAAGGGAGGCGAGCATAGTAAGCTGCTTGACTTGGTCAAGGGAGATACTAATCACTCTCGTCTCTCTCGAGCCAGTCCGTGTGTGTCTGTCTGGGTTGGTCTGTCTGTCTTTCTGTCTGGCGATGCTTTCTGTATTGGCTTTTTATTTCGACTTTTTGGATTTCAGCAGATCATTTGGGAGTTCACACTTGTATTTGATTCTGGGCTTCCCATTGGCCGATAAATAAAATTCGCGTAGGCTCACAAACTGGAAATTTAATATTTAATTAATTTTTAGTTTTCAACCGGAAAATCTGCGCAAAGCTGGATGCACATCAATGAGTTTTGGTCTTTTGCTTTTTGGTCGTGAGAGTGCAAACATCTGGTCCTTTGCTATGCTCTGTCAGTATCACCACAGAGGTACATTCAGCAAAGTATTTTGCTTATTGGAAATATTCCATTTAATCTATTAGCGTGAAATTAAAACTAAAATAAAAAATTCAAGAAAGATTTTTCCCTTTAAAAATTTATTTTAAACCTTAGGAATTGGGAATCTGTGAAGTACCTAGTAGGTACTTCCACTGATTCACAAAAAAATGGACATACTGTGATGAAAAAAATGCCCCAAACTTAATAAAAAGAAAGTTTTATCATCAAAATCTTTGTTATTATTAAGAAGAAAGACCAAAGAATTTTTTGATTATTAAATTATATTTTTCAATCCTTTTTAGAATAGGTACTTCCACTAATTTTTGATACCTAAGGTTTAAAATGAATTTTTACAAATGAAAAAGCTTTCTTGAAGTTTTCATTTTAGTTTTAATTGAAAGCTAATGGATTAATTTTCATATTTCTAATAAGCAAAATACTTTAGTGTATTTCAAACAGAAATTATATTGATTGGAATAACTTTTCTTTTAATCTTCCAAAAATAAGATATACTTTTCTGAAACTTTATTTGAGGAATATTAGCTGATTTAAAGCATAATTAATGTGATTTGAAAAAAAATATTTACTTTCAGTTTGATAAAACACAGAAATGTATTTTTTAAACAAGACAGTAGCTATGTTTTTAAATAACATTGCCATGTTTTACATAATTGACAAAGAGTTGACAGATATTGTCATAATGATGTGAGTGCCTTTTTTATATTATTTTTAAGTACTCAGTAATCTTTAAAATGTTGGAAAATATTCACCATAATCTAATTTTCAAAATGTTGACTATAAACTTACTATAGTTATCACTATTATTTTCTAATAATGCAGTGTATGGTTGACCATACTTTTTGAAATTAACACATTACATAATAACATTATAGATACAATAAAAAAGAATTATTTTAAAAATCTTCATGCAGAATGATTTTTATTAAGCTTTTCAATTTTTGATTAGTAAATAAAGTTTTCACTTAATAACAATTTCACCTAACTGGATGAAAGTAATGCAGTATTTTAAATGATTTATATCTACTATAAATTATTATAATTAAAATTAAAAAAAGAATGAAAACAATTCTTGTGAAAATTCATTATTCATCGAAAAAATTTTCTCAAGATTATAGTGTTGTTACTAAATTTTATTTATACAAGCAGTTAAAAGTTTTTCTAATTAAATAATCTCATTGTTTTATTGCATTTTTTTATTTTATGATTCAGAGCAGATATTTGGGAAATAAGTAATAGTTTGAAAACAAATGATGATTTACATTTTCCAAGGAGTCCTGCTTTTGACTAATAAAAACATTTTAAAATAAAAATTTAATTTATGAAAATTGAATTTCTTAACATTTCATTAAATAATGTAGGTGGTGGGTGTAACATATGCAAAAACAAAATATTTTTATCAAGATTTTCTAAAAAAATATTTTAAATAATATCATTCATTTGTGAATATGTTCTGAAAGTTTCATTAAAATTTGACAATTATTTGATTTTTGCAAGAATTTCCAAATCAATGTTTTTTCACCAGAAAAAAGCCACTGAAATATTAATTGTGAATTCATTGACTGCTGAAGCAAAAAAAAAAACAAGATTTTTAACCAAAATATTTTATATATTTTTTGGTATATATATATATATATATATATATATATATATATATATATAACACACATTCATATAACACATCACTCAATAAATCACGATCCTAACTAATAAAACAACTTTTAGGCAAAATTCAACTTTATTCATCAACATAATCTCCTAGGGTGATACACTGATTCCAATGTTTCTCTAACAATTCAATACCTTTTTTGTAGAGTGATTTGTCTTTAGCCTCAAAATAAGCCTCAGTTTACAATATCAATTCTTCACTGGAGCCAAATCTCTTTCCCTGGAGCATTCTTTTGCAGTCTGCAAACAGCCAGTAGTTGCTGGAGGTCAGATCTGGAAAATAGGGTGGATGCAGAAGCAATTTGAAGTGCAATTTGTGTACTTTTGCCATTGTTGCAATCGACTTGTGACATGGTGTGTTGTCTTGGTGAAAGATCTCTTTTTCTTCTTCATTTCTGGCCATTTTTTGGTGATGTCTTCTTCAAACACACCAATAATGCTATTTAATATTCGCTATTAATGGTTT